>JAEMOT010000211.1:144447-179920 GCA_019297695.1 Apostasia ramifera
CATTTCTCATTCCAAAGAAAAACTTTACATCACAAACTTTACAAAAATTACTATTACAAGGATCACTACTCCTCCGCGAAATCCTCCGGCTCAGAATCTATCACCAGATCAGCACCAGGGGTTCGCGGCACGTCCTCCAGGGGATCCCGCGAACGAAGTGGAGAAACGACTAAGGGTCCTCCCGAAATCCCTTCTGAAGCTGGACCGCCCTCCGGAACCGGAGCTCCTTCGGCACATCCCGCCATTTCGGCCTCGGTAGGAGGGATGACAGCCTTCAGATTTGGAACGAAGGAGAACATCTCCTCCATCTTCTCAGCTGACATATCGAAAAAGGTACAATGATATGAACGGCTCCTGGAAAAAATACATTCATTCATATCCAACCCTTCTAGATCCTCGCGGCTAACCAACCCCCGATCGAGAAGAACGGAGCCGAACATATCCACTGAGTCCTCCAACGCCCCTTTTATGAACGCCTTAAATTCAAGAGATCGCCGGAATTCCAAAACCCCCTGCTCACGGCTCCGCTCGGACTCATCAAACGCCCCCTCTAGGAGTTTCTGAAGTTCGGACTCACGACGGCTGGACTCCTCCAGACCTCGCATCGCCGAACGGAGACGTTTCTCAGCCAGAAGACGCTGACGCTCCGATTCCAGGTACCGAAGCTCATTCTCTTTCGCCCTCCTCTCTTGCGCCATAGCCCCCTTTGTGAGCTGCTCCACCAAATCGGCAGCCCTGGCGCCCAATCTGGTCACCGAGTCCGGCCTCCCTTCGGGGACAGTTCGTGGAGCTCCCCTCCGAACACCTCCCATAGGCTTTTCGGCACTTTGGCCGGCAGCATCCGACGCTTCAACACCCGACCCTACCTCTCCTTAATGTCCCTCCGGAAGATCTTCGGGATCATCACTGACCTGAACCTCGTCGATGTACGCCAAGTCATCCTCTCCCTCTCCAGAAGATTGAGGCGCTACCGACCCCCCCTCACCCAGAGCTCCGGGTTCGGTACGCCTCCTCTTCGCCGGAAGCCGAGAAGGGCCCGGACGATCATGGGGAGCCCGTTTGTTCCCTTTCTGCCGGAGTCGGAACCACCCCATTTCGAGTCCTGGCTGGCCTGGAACACAAATCGAAAAACAAAATCATCATCCGCATCAAAAATAAAAAGAAACACGAATTCGCCAAAACTCACCCGTATACTCTTGTACGTCGGCCTCGAGCTCACGCAAATAGTCCTCAGCATCATGAACCTTTTTTCGGATCTCATCAACTTCCCGAAAACGAGGGTCCTCGAAACCAATTCCTTCCCCCAGGAACCTCGCTTCACCTACTCTTCGAGGCTCGCCAAACCTTACCCCGCGAAGTTCGACAAAAAAGAACCTCTTGTACCAGTCGGCAAAACCGGTGTCCCTCACCCTAAACACCTGGCAATACCTACCTTTCAAAACAAAGCATCCATGCAATCGGGGATTCGCCTCCCACCAAAAAACCGCCTTAAAGATCTCGACGTCCCAAGGAATCTGCCGACGCCGCAACTCCTTGGCAAGACAATAGATCATAGTAACGGCGTTCGGCGGGAGCTGCATGGGGACGATGCCGAAATGATTGAACACATTCACGAACTCCGGCTGAAAAAGGAAGGAAAAGCCCTCCACGAAGATGATGGAGACACACTGCCACCTTCCCTTCCGGCGGCGCTGTGAAATTCCCCGTCTCCGACGGGTACTCCAAACCGACCTCTGGTTCCCCTCCCCATACTTGCAGCACCTCCGTCTCAAAAGTATGCGACGGTAAGATGCAAAGCTCACCCCGAAGAGCGTGGTAGTCAACCCACATATCCTTCGCCCTGCTGCGTGATTTCTTAACCATTTTCTTCTTTAGAAAATGGGGAGAAACAGAGGAGCAAGCGAAAGAGGCAAATAGGTTGGTCCTCAATCCCTCATCTCTTTATATATTTATAGTCCCTGATCCGACGATCCCGATCCCCGAGGACTGACACTTAGCCGCCCAAAATTTCAAACGTGTACATTTTGGGCGCGAACCACACATCGTTACTCAAAACAAATCACATCAAAAGAGACATATCACGAACATTCCATTTGAATTAACTTTTACATAGTCAAAAAAAAAAAAAAAAGAAGAAGAAAGTTACAAAGAAAATCCCGGCTCTGACACTGCGAGCAGATCCCGAATAGTCCGGGCAAACTCTCTTCGGCGACGATTTTCTTCCTCCAGCTCTTCGATCCGGGACATCAACGCCCCCCTCTCCCTCATTAGCTCCTCAACTTGGGCGGTCACCGCCTCCAGGTCGTTCTCAAGATGGCCTCATTTCGACTCCAAATCAACAATCGTCTTCTCCGCCTCAGACGGCTCCAGTCTCCGAAGAAGAGAGAGAATTTCCTCCATCTTCAGCTCAGAAACCACCGCTTTCTGTTCAAGGACCGCCGCCTTCTGTTCGAGGATTGCCGCCTGATCCCTGCTCGCCACGTACTCCTTGATCTTGTCAAGATGAGAGCAGACGCTTCGCGCAAAATATTGCGCAGTCGAACTGATGGACCCAGAGCCTCTCTGACCCGACGAAGGACCCGGACTGGCAGATGGGCCCGAAGAGGAGGTCACAGGAGCCACGTTGACCTGCTCCACCGAGGTCGTCTTCCGAACCTCCAGAGACGGCGCAGAGGGCAAATCCCCCGTACTTTCCTTGACTGGCAGCGCTTCGTCGTCCACCACTGTGATTCCGGCCCCCACCGAAGGAGCTGTTCGTACCTCATTCAGTGAGGACCTTGATGTTATACGTACGCTTTCCCCCGCGCTGGAAAGACGAATCCTCGGCTTCTTCGACGCCTCTTCACGAACGGAAGGGCGCCTTGTATCGACTTTGTCCGGCCTACTACCTCCGAGTTTATCAGCTATTTCTGAGAAGAGACTCATCGTATCGGTTTCTCCTCTGGTCAACAGAAGACTCAACCGGCGTTTCATAAATATTTATAGGCTACTCTGGTACACGTGGCAACCTGGCGCGCATTAAATACCCATTCACAACTATCAGGGGGACATGTTGCAATTGGATCCACACTTCCTCATCAGGACCATCCACGTGGAAGTCCATACAGGGCCCACATAGGCAAGACCTCCGAGTCGAACAAGAGAGGTATCAGCCCGAACAGCAGACGCCGAAAAGGTAGCATCCCGAAGAGGTAGCATCCGACGTGACATCTAACCGTTGGGAGTCGTACTGCTCTGGTGGAAGAAGCGGTTTTCCTGCCGACAGATCGCAACCGCTGACACGCCGTACAGCAGGAGTCACGTACTAGCTGTCCGCTGCATTAATTGGGCCGTCACTAGGGCCATAAAATTCGGCTGGAAGTGACTAGACATAACAGGCCCGAAGTATATATATACTTCCTGTACACAGCCTGAGGGGGGCTAAAAAAAATCCAAAAGAAACCTTTTGAGTACTCTGTAACCGAAACAAAGACATTTCTAGTGACATTTCAAGCCTCCTCGAAAAGGAGCCGTGGTTTTTCCGCCAGTCGGTTTTCCACGTAAAAACTCGTTGATTGTTTCCCGTCTTAACAGTTATATATATATATATATATATATGATATTTTGTAATATTAAGATTTCCATCTGATCTAAAATAAATTTAAATTTCTATTAAAATATGTAGTGGATGAGTACATTAATTATAAAATAAAATTTACATTAATATAAAATTAAATTAAAAATTATTAAATTTTAGAATTTAGATTTGAATCAAATAAAATTTTAATTATAAATTGTGTTTGGTTGGATTCCATTCATTTGGTTTTGTGTGAAATTACATTAATTATTTGCCTTATTCCAAAAAAAATAAGCTTTAATTACGTGTAATATGTTTACTACAAAATAATGTAAATATTTATATGTATATTTAACATTCATACTATAATATTATTTCACATCTTAGATCAAAATACTTGATTCGAATATTTTAATTTAGGATGTGAAATAAAATTAATATTTTTATTGAAAATTATTGAGTATGTGAAGTAAAATAATATTTTTTATATTAAAATTTATGCAGAATGATTAAAAATTATTTATTATTATTGTTATTATTTTTTAAACTAATATTATTTTGGTCCTGACTTTAATCCTCGAGCCAAACAGAGCCTTTGGGTGAGAATTATTTGCATTTTATTAAATTTGAAATTAATTCACATCAAAAATTAATTCTAATAAAAGTAATAAAGCCTAATTTTGATTAGAACCAGACTTATTTTAACAAAATTGGTTAAAAATCTAAAAAACACTTTCATGGTCTTAAATCAAATTCAACTCGAAATAAAAAAAAACTTTATTTCGATTTGAACTTAGGGGGTGTTTGGTTTAGTGTTATCTCAATGTTATGTTATGTTATCTTTAAAAAGTAATTATTTGGTTTAATGACATCTTTAAATAATATTATAATTAATTACAAAAATGTCATTACATGCTGACATCTAGATGTCACCCCAAATCGGGTGACATCTCAAGATAACACCATCAATTTGTCATTATAATGTCAATAACTTCCAACTAAACAAAAATTATTTGGATAGCATTTATATTTTCTAATATCATAACATTGAACCAAACAAATGTCCATTGATGAATGACAATGACATTTAGATAACATGACATCTAAATAACATTGACATTGAAATAACACTGAACCAAACGCCCCCCTTAACTCAATCTAACACGAATCAAAAGCCAACCCTAGTGCTGATCATTAATGTTTTAAATTATTTGTTGCTCGTAAAAATAAGATTGGATTGCCACCTCGTCTAATTGTGGACCGAATCGGCTTGTGTACAAGTTAAATTAAAGAAGTATTTATATGCATGTCTTAATTCTTTTTTAATTATGTATTAAATTTTTTATTTTTTATTTTACAACTTATCCTTTTGAATCTTTCAAAAATAACATATTTAATTTTTTTTTCAAAAATTTTGAATTTTTTTTATTAATTATGTTTATTTAGATATTTATTATCAATAATATTTATATATAAAATATTATAAATATATTTGTGAATATATGTATATCACTAGTTTTTATTATAATTAAAAGAATTAAGAGGCATTTAGGTAGATGCAGCTAAATTAAATCACAGCAATCAATTAATTTACTTTTATGATGATAAAAATTAATAAAAAAAAAGTTTGTTAATTGCGCTATTTTTGATAAAAAATATTATCATTTATTTAAATTTTAAAAAATAAATGATAAATCACTGCGTTCCATTCTTGCCGGTGGCAGGGAGTTCCCGACGGTGAAGCCCTCGCCGGCGTGGATGAGAAACAGTCTACGGTCACTCGCCTGAGGAGGGCGTTCGACTGGACGACATTGCCGTTCGGGATCAGGATGGCTAGCTGTTGACCGCGAGGAGGTCGCCGGAGAAGAGGACGCTGCCCTCGTCGGCGGAGGAAGGGAAGAGAAGGAGAAGGAGGCTGGTGGGGATTTTTAATGATTTGATTTTATTGATTAAATTTGTTTAATGAATATAAATTTATTGACTTTTAAAATTGCAATAAATATGTTTGTTATAATAATATACAGCATAATTTTGTTGTAATTTAGTTAAATGATATCTAACAAATTTAAATAAGTAAAGATCAATAGCATATATTCAAGAAGAATTTATGAAGTATATTTTTTTAATGCAATTCCTTAATTATATAATTTTGATCTATATAAATTTATTCCACAAAAATCACCTAAATATTCAAAGATCAGACTGTATTAAAATAAATTTTGCAGGATATAAACTATTTCATATTTATGTCATAATAGATACTGAAGTAAAAAACTCTGAGTAGATAAGTTTTCTAAAAAATTTAAAGAAAAAGTCTTTTTTACAGAAATTAATAGTACTATGAAAACTCTAAAATATGTCAAAAATTACCTAAATATTATAAAATTTTATGTATTTATATTTAATTATTAGATATATTACAATAAATTTTAATTTAAGAGAGAGAGAGAGAGAGAGGAGAATTAGAGGGGAGGGGGCGAGAGAATAGGAAATAGATAATATTCAAAATTTAAATTATATATATATATATATATATTTTATTCTAATTAATATTTTCTTTTAATCATTTCTGAGGAGAGAAATAGCGGGGAGGTTGGCGAGAAAATAAGAGAGAGATAAACTTCAAAATTTAAATTAATTTACATATATAATTATTTTTTTTATCTCAATTAATTTTTTTTTTTAATCATTTCTGAGGAGAGATTAGCGGGGAGATTTGCGAGAAAATAGGAGATAGTTAACCTTCAAAATTTGAATTATATTTACATATATAAATATCTTTTATCCCAATTAATACTTCCCTTTAATTATTTCTTCTCCGTATCGTACTCATAATTCTTTCAAGAAGCTCTCTTTCTGTCTTACACACTAAAGATGGTGCCTTGTAGAACTCTTTTCCTCTTACTCATCGTGTTCAGTATCGTCTCTCCCAGCTTGCAAGATGAAGTCTCAATCTCTGTTAAAGGGATGACAGCAATGGCAAAAACCGACAATCATTTCATCTGTGCCACCATGGATTGGTGGCCGCCGGAGAAATGCAACTACGGCATGTGCCCGTGGGGAAATGCCTCCATCATCAATCTGGTCATCATCTTCTCCTTTTCATTGAGAAGCACTAGGGGTTCAAACTTGAAAGACCTCTCGATCCGATATCATGTTCTTCTAGTCTTTTTTTATTACTTATTGATTCAAAAATTGCACAAAAACTTGTATACATATATCTTCTTCTTTGCCCCAGGATCTGAAGAATCCTATTCTGCACAACGCACTGAAAGGTCCGATGATTTTTTTTTCTTAAATTATCGCTCTAAATTTCTAATGTTTTTGTGCTGTTCATCATCAAAGATTAATGCATCATGCAGCATTCAATCCATTGAGAATTAGGCTGGGAGGATCTCTTCAAGACCAAGTAGTCTACAAAGTTGGGAAGAACCATCCGTGGTGCCGAAAATTTCGAAATGTTACGGAAGGGCTCTTCGGGTTCTCAACTGGATGCCTAAATATGTGCAGATGGGATAAGCTCAATGCTTTGTTTAATGAAACTGGGTAATTATGAATTAATTAAAAAGTGATTAATTAGTCTTGTGCTTAATCTTTTCTCTCTATTTCATGATTAATCTGCAGAGTTAAGCTGACTTTTGGGCTGAATGCTCTCTATGGGAGGCAAAAATCTACTGATCAATCCTATATTGGCAACTGGGACTCCAGCAATGCTCATGCTTTCATTAATTATACAGTATCAAAGGGATATAATGTAGATTCCTGGGAGCTAGGTACGTAAGATATATATGAAGTAAATTTGATGATCATAATGCTGAAATAAAGTTAATTATTTATATTAAAATTTACATAAAAAAATTAAAAAAAAACTGTTGGAGCAAAGTTGGCTATCTACGCTATCGCCTAATAACTTTAAATAGATATTTAAGTAGAGCTTTTCCTAGCTTACTAGGAGAAGGAGTTTGCCTAGTTTGAATCCAAACACCTAGTGTGGTGGAGAAAATTATGGTGCTTTAAAACAAAATTTAAATTAATTGGTGGGGCTATCGTGACGTTAGATTACTATTTTCTTTCAAATTAGTCATCATGTAGCATTAATTTGGTCAGGATTGACCGGAGATTTCATTATTTATAGCTATTTTAAATTCCAAAAATACTTTTAATTCTGCTCATTGTGGTGATTATGATTGCTTTAATTTAATATTTTCAATTTCATATTGTATTTAAGTTATATTATTTCATTTTCACAGGAAATGAGCTGTGTGGAAGTGGGGTTTCAGCAAGGGTAGATGCAAAGCAATATGGCAAAGATTTGATTGCATTGAAGGCCATTGTTGATGATTTATACAAAGAAAAACCATTCAAAGCCAAAGTTTTGGCTCCTGGAGGTTTCTATGATAAAGAATGGTTTGATGAAATGCTTACAACCTCAGGGCCAGATGTTGTTCAAGCTGTCACTCACCATATCTACAATCTTGGTTCAGGTTATAATTCATCAAATTCATATTAAGTATATTAATTATATGATTATTACATTTTATTATTAGGATATATATATATATATATATTTATATGAACTAATTAAGTTTTTTTTTGTTGTTGTTATTATTTTAATTTAGGAGATGATTCAGGGTTGATTTACAAGATCCAAGATCCTTACTATTTGGATCAAATAGTAGGGACATTCAAGGATGTAGCTCTCACAGTGCAGAACTTTGGCCCATGGAGCTCTGCTTGGGTTGGCGAATCTGGAGGTGCATACAACAGTGGTGGTAGAAATGTTTCAGATGCATTTGTTGACAGTTTCTGGTGAGAATAAAATGCTTATGAGTTTGTATTTTTAATGATCAAATGTTGCTAGTTTATGTTTATTTAGGAAGAAAATCATTTCTTCGGCTCACATTATTAGACGGACTTTTCAACTTGTTCCCACTAAATGCCGTAATCTCATTTAGTTACTCTGTTTTTTAACCTTTTTAAACTTCTTCTCATGGATCTAGTTAGTTGATTTTTCACGTCAACATTGAAAGAGATAAAGATTGAATGTATGTATGCTTTTATTTGTTCAAATTTAGTTTATTACAACAACAACAACAACCAAGCCTTAATCTCACTAGGTGAGGTCGGCTACATGAATTCTTTATTTCGTTACGCTCTATCAATTAACAAATTTTTATTTAAGTCTAAGTGAATAAGATCACTCCTTATAGTTTTTTGCCATGTATTTTTTGGTCTCCTTCCTCTTTGTATATAGATAAAATCCAATAATTCGATTTTACTAACTGGAGCTTCAATCGGCCTATGATTTACATATCCAAACTATCTAAGCCGACTTTCTCTAAGTTTATCCTCAATTGGTATAACTCTAATTTTATCGCGGATATACTCATTTCTCATTCTATCCTTTCGTGTATACCTACACATCCACCTTAGCATCCTCATTTCTGCAACACTTATTTTATTTGTATATTTTCTCTTTGTAGGCTGGCATTCAGCACTAATATCATTGATGGTCTTAATACAATTTTATGAAATTTACCATTAGTTTAGATAGAATGTTCAAGTTTAGTTTATTAAACAACAAAAATAATGTCACTTGTATCCGAAGAATTTCACATCATCTTCTTCTATTATATTTTTAGGTACTTGGACCAATTGGGCATGGCATCTACATTTGACCACAAAGTTTACTGCAGACAAGCTTTGATAGGAGGAAACTATGCTCTCCTTGACACCAAAAACTTCCAACCAAACCCGGATTATTACAGGTATATTTTCTTAAAATGTTGCCTTTATGCGACCAGTTAGACAAAGTCAATTATTTACAATTATTTCTTTTCTTGAAATTTAGCCTAGGCCATTAGCATTACACTAAAACAAATACAAAAATACGTTAGTTTACATCTTCTTTGAGGAAGTTGTAAAAATCTATAATTAAGGGTATACCCCTTTGCCAATCCAGAAACGAATCCCACGAGCTCAGTTTAAAAAGCTTGTAGTAATCTGGGTAACTACCAGTGTTTTTGAACTAACAAATCAAACATTTTTTAACAGCGCTCTCTTGTGGCATCGATTAATGGGATCAAAAGTTCTCGAAACTACCCACAATGGTTCGCCGTACCTAAGAGCATATACCCATTGCTCTAAGAACCAGGCAAGATTAAGATTGATTTAATGCAAACTTGTTCATAATTATATGATATAGTACATTAACATTATAGTATTTAATTTCATCAACAGAATGGAATCACCATGCTGCTGCTTAATTTGTCAAACTCAACCAAGTTTGACGTATCAGTCATCAATGATATGAACTTATACCCACCAGAAGATTATTCAAGTGATCCAGTTTCTGATCAAGGGGAGATGGAGGTATATCACTTGACACGCAAAAATGGAAATCTGAAGAGCAAGGTTATGCTGCTTAATGGAAATCCATTGAAACTCACAGATAGAGGAGATATTCCAGAGATGAATCCGCTCAGTTCTAATGTGACTCTGGAGATCTCTCCCCTCTCCATTGCATTTGTTAGATTGAAGAATTTCAAAGCTCCAGCTTGTCATTAGAAGAACTAAGACAGTTTACTGGGCTTCCAGTTTTAGTTTGCTCTAGTTTTCAGATTGAGTTTAGTTAGTAGGATTCATTTATAAATATTGCTTTTCGCTTTCTTTTTGAAGGATTTGTTTGAAAGATTTTAGTACTTGAATCAATAGCTCCAGCCATCACTCCACCTTTCTTTCAGTATATTGTTCTTTCAAGTTTAATGTGGCAAAACATACATGCAAGTAATAATGCGTAATACCCAGTTCTGAAAGTTAACATCAAGAACTAGTCTGAAAACATGAACAAGTCTCATTATTCGTGATACTATATACATTAACACAGTATCAAATAGCTTATTCAATAAAGCTATCAGCTATGTCACAGTTTATTATATACCAACACTAAACAAATTAAATAACACCACAAGCAATGGGTGCCACTAACCTGAAGCCTCATACTGCCAATGCTCTTTTTGTTTGTTGGAGGGAGATCACAGTTTCAAAGGCTCCCACCAAAGCCTTCACTTTGCTCTTCCTCGTCTCTTCGAGCTTGCTAGCAGTTTCTTCAATCACGAGATTGAAAAGGGACTGCATTTCTTTCTTCTGTTGATCTTGGTGCTTCAAGACAACAGCTTTGGCTTCTGAATCTAGCTGCTTCAACATGGCAGTATTTGAGTCAGAAACTTCTCTTCTCGTCAAGGTTTTCTTTACAGCATCAATGCTTGGATTCTCATCAAGCTCTCTGACCCTCCTGAATGTGAGCCTTTGAGGGACAAAACTTTCAACTGCTCGGAGCTCGACGACTCTTCCTCTCTTGAATTTCACCTTATAAGGCGAGGAAGAATTATCATCCAGTTCAAATTTTGGCATTCTTGCTCTCCTCTTGTCATGGTTTCGTTTCATTCTCATTTCTTCGTCTTCAGAAAGTTCACCAACTGGAGACTCAGATGAATATCCACAGTTTTTGTTGTTGAAATTCTCCTGGTTATGTTCCAGGCCTATGTTTTCTGATCTTGGCTCATTAACTTTAAAAATCTTCGCATGATCTTGTTTCGTTTGCATTTCCTCAATTTCTGTGAGTTCACTAACTTCACCAAGAAGAGAATCAGATGCATACCCATTATCTTCATCAGAGTTCTCCTGAATATGATCCAGACCTTTGTTCTCTGATTTTGACTGAAAAATATCAAAAACTGTCTCATGGTTTTGTTTTATTTGCATTTCCTCAATTTCAGAAATTTCACTGAGAGACTCAGATGCATACCCATCATCTCCAATATTGCAGTTTTTCAGGTTATAGTCTACTATTGGTTCAGTGATTTCTGAAACCTTTTCATGGTTGCTCCCTTCATGCTTTTCAGGTTTCCCTTCTCTTTCATGTGTTGCATATTGTAGATTTCTGCTTTTCCTTGCCTTAAAGCTCGCAACACCATGGGAAGCTTTTTTGGAGCAAACAGAAGCTTTTTTGAGTTTCACTGATTTCATTTCCTGAAATTCAGGCATTTCGAAGTTCTTATCTACTTTCTGGTTACAATTATTTGGATCATTTAGACTCGTAGAATGATTCAACTGACGTATGGACCTAATAGAGCTTGCATGTTCTGCAATACCACCAATGATTCTAGATGAAAAAGAAGCATTTTTCTTCATTTTTTCAAACTTATAAGATGGAGAAGACTTGCTGACACGTGCATTCTTTTGCGTGATCACTCTCGGTGCTGAAGTTGAAGTTGATGACTTCTGTTTGTCCTGAGTAATAGTAGTCTTTGATTTCATGACGTGTTTTATCTTCTCTTTCTTCCTCAAATTCGAAAGATTCAAGTGGTTGACTTTATCATCTGCGCAAGAACGAGTCTTTACATTGATGTTGACTGTATTCTCAGATGCAAGTGTTTGCTCATTAACCTTAATCCGTGATCTCTCCTTGCTATCCCTTATTTTCAGATCTTTCACATGATTTTTCACAGAAATAGCAATAACTCCGTTTGCAGTGAACCTTTCAAACCTATAACACCTTTGACTATCTTCTGAATTGTGTTTTTGCCCAAACTTACATAAATCATGACAAGAACCTAGCGATGCATTAAGGTATCGAGATTGAACCTTGTCATAATCATTTGAAAGAAACAGTGGACACCGAAGTTTCATCCAGAAAACTTCTTTTGACAACAAATTTATAGAAGATGATGAAATGATATCCCTCTCTATTGGATCTTTGGCCGTTGACTTCGGACCTCCTCAATTAAAGCTGCAATCATTTCTAAGCATTTCAAATTAAGACTTGATTACATCTATCATTCAGACATGATACACTCATCTCACAAAAGTAAATTATCTAGAATATTAGGCTTTGTGATGTAAAGTGGGGAAGGAGAAGAGGAAGAAGACTAGAAATTAAGATGAAATAATTTATTTTCCATTGATATATTACAAAGTGCTGAACCATTAGGCTATATATAAAGTAAGGTTAACTAATTAATTATGTCAATGCAACATTAACTAATTTCAATCTAAATACATAAATGACAACTTTAAAAACTACTAGCATGAAATCATTCAAATAGAAACCTTCATGGCCTTCCATTTGGTAGTTGATGGCTGATCCGCATCGACTTTGGGATGTTCTGATTAGTATAACCGTTCTCATTAATTTATTCTAAATAAGGCTCTATTAAGGTGGTGCATACATGCGCGAATCTGATATTAAATCTGGATCCATGCTTCTGATCGGAAAATGATGAATGTTTAATAAAAATATGCATTTGATGTACATAGGCAGGATGTTGGGTAACAGCATAAGAATAAATATCTATGTTCAGTTTAAGATCTAATGTGAATTTTCCATATGAGAGCTCGTGCGCTTTATTGCTAGAGTTATCCCTCCTTATGAGGAGGAAGTGGAACAAAGTTGTCCAAAATGCCTTGACAAACAGATGTGGTAAGTGTAAAAGTTTGAGACAGATGTGCGTCAAGACAGGAGTATAAAACGTAGAATGCTTGTCGAAGAGGCAATTTGCTTGACCAAGAGCACCAACGTTAGGCACAACTTCCAAGAAAAATCTCACAACATCTAAAAAAGTCCCAAAGCTGCTATATTATATCAAATATATAAAAAAAAAGATATATCAGCACAAAGCGTCTTGTGTGCAACTACCTTTCTCAAGAAAGTAAAAATGTCACCTATAAATAGAGACCATCTAGGAAGAGTATACAAGGTAATATAAAATTATAGTGAGTGTATAAGGCTTACTAGAGATAAAAGGCTTCTGGAGATCCATCGTAGGCAGTGTCAATGTAGTGATGATTTTTCGGAGGAGATACACTTACTTACACGCACGAACACTCAATTCTGTGCACAATCAAATCAAAAAAATACATATATAAATAGTTAATGTCATAATTTCATGGTAGAAAAATGAAAGAAACTACATATTTTGTGGTTATAATTTTATTAAATAAATATTTTTTATAATCCCTCTAAAATTTAAAATTTGAATTCAATATTTGAAATTTTTGTATAATATTAAATTAATTATTTAGAAAAATTAGATATAAAATATTCATGGACTAAAATAAAAACTCATTTAGAAAAGATATTCATATTGTATTTAACATTTTATCGTGCATTATATTAAAGTACAAAAATTAAATATTACTATTTGTTGTATTTGAATACTAATAAAAAAATTATTTACTAATGTTTATTTAAGTAATTACTAAAGTACTATTTATAGCACTTTAATATATCAATGATTATTAATCAATTGTTTATTATTATCACTATCTCTAATTCACCTTTCAAAATATGTACTTTATTATATTTTTTATAATAGTACTTTATTGTATCTAAATATTAATAAAAGTATTATTTATCAATATTTTTTGGATACCTACTAAAATATTATTTATAATACTTTAATATTATCGATATTTATTAATAAACTTTTACTATTACCCCAAATTGACTTGTATATTAAATATTAATTAAATAGTCTGTAATTATATTTATTAATTTTAAAATTACAAAAATAAAATAATCATTATTAAAAATCTCAATAACTTTTTTTTTTTTTTTGAAGAAACGCTAACTAATTGGCATTTTTTTAGGTCTCTTGTTATCAATTAAAATACTAATTAAATAATAACAGAAAGGCATTTTTTAAGAGTAACTGTACGGGTTTTAGCAGGAAGTGATAGCAGAACAAAGGAAACGATGTCAAATTTATCTCAAAGGAAGTGTGGTTACCAAAATTCACGTGTAAATATTTCTAATAGCTTATGCCACATATCATAATATAATTAAGATTTTATATTTCATCTTATTTACATATCATGTACCTAAGTCACTGCCTTTTCGAAGACCCACTTCCAGTAATAGTTATTGAAGTGAAAACACCTCATTGGACATTCAGATGAAAAGTAGCTTACATGACGTTCTTACTATTTAGTATGAGGTGCAAGGATCGGCCCTTCTAATAACCCCTTTAGAGAAAAATCAATATATTTCTCCAAATTAAATGATTAAATTAGTTGTTGGGTTTGTGCAACCGTGAGGAAATCTTCACATTAAATCCTAAGATTGTACAGTTAACCTCCCATTTGCCCTCAAGCTTGCTGGAAAACCTCTCCTCAAAATTTTTTCCAAGTGGAGGGAGAAGCATTTGAGTCAGTGTCATTGTAACTTCATTTGCACAAGATCATGCTTTAGTAAGGTGCTATGTTCTTGATTTATTCTAACTTGTGTTCTTGCCGAAAATCTAGAAACAAAAGAACCTCCAGTTAAGCAACTCACCTGACAGTTAAACATGAACACTTATACTGAACATACTTAACATCAGATTCACACAAGATGAATTTCAATACCCATATCACGGGATGATATTGAAATGGAAGAAGTGTTAGGTAAGAAATATCAAGGGCCTAATATAAAAGTAAGTGGCCACTCATTAACCAAAAAACTTAGGCCAATAAGAAAGGGCTAATATATCAAAATCACAACTTATTATTGAACTATAAATGCGAGAAAATTAGTCATGTGTATTATGATCAATAATCTCCCCCTAACATGAGAGTTCATTCACATTGGAATTTTCCATTTATGGACAATTTTAACCACCAATTATATGCACATCAAGAGCCCACTCAATCACCTGGAGCCACAATGGGAGTTTCTTGCTCTTAGATTTTCATTCAACTTTGTTAAAAGAAGGAAAGACTCATGGGAACAACCACATAAACCACTTGATCTATCTAAACTATTGACTCTAATACCACTTGCTAGGGGAGATTTACCTTAGAAGAGCCTAAGTTGAGGCTCAATACACAAGCAATGAATATTCGTTAACCCAAAAACCATGGCCTTTGAGAAAGGTCCATTACTTGTGCCAAGACCACAACTTAATGTTGAAATACAATGTATGACAACTGCTTATGTGCATTACTATCAAGAAGTTGCCCAAGCACTAACAGGGACCGAAATATAGCACAAAGAGATAAAATATTCAACAAACTTCTTCAATTACAACGGCAAAGGAATTTTTTATCGAAAATTCTGATGAAAAGAACATAGATAAAGAATCTCGAAATAAAATTCGCATTGTTAGATATATCGTTCCTATTAAACCGTCAAGAAACACACAAATCCCTATCGACATGCAAAGAGAACAATTAACTTCCCCGGACCAGTCTGGTAAAATCGGAACTCGGCTCGACAAAAGATCCATTAACACTAAAAAGCCAACGCATAGCAATCAAACACATTAGCTACCTTGGCTCAATCACCTTCACCATCACCATCAAAAAGAGGCCGTCCATCCCGGCTCAGAAAGCAGCGGAGAGAAACCCTACGGCCTCCGGAGTAGAGACGATTCACGGGGAAGAAAGAGTCGTCAAGGCGGCGCTTTTCGGGCGATTCCCTTCGCAAGGAAGAGAATAGAGAGGAACCCACTTGACAAAATTCGCCAACGAGCATAGCCCGACCTTCCCCTACCTCCTCTCCCCAATCTATATAGGAGAAGGAAGCAACATAGGGAAAGTTGGTGGCCGCCCAAGATGCCTTTTTTATCCTCTGGAGATAGCCGAGTTGGTTGCAGCGGAGAATAACTGAAGCAAGCAAGAAATAGGGAGGCAGCCAGAAGGAGGGCGTGGGGCGAGAAAGGAGGAGCCCGCAAGGAAAGCATGGCCTCCGTCCATGATTTTGTTGGCCAAGGTTTTGGTGATCCTTTTATAACTACCAAAGCTTCCTATCCCAATTTAATTGCAATGGCTCTCTTGAATACTGTCTGAATTAATTGAATTTTTTTAGCATAAAAATTTATTTTGCATATAATATTTTTTATAAATTTCATCAAATTTAGCAGCTAAATTATTTTTTTTCAAAAAAAAAAAAATTTAGACCAAGCCCTCTAGGATCCATCAAAATTGACACCCAGATTTCTTTAGCACAAAAATTATTTTGCATCCAACATTCTTTATAAATTTCATTAAATTTAGCAGCTAAATTATTTTTTATTAATTTAAAAAAAATGTTTATGCATGTAAATTATTATTATAATATCAACCTTTCAATTTTCTAATTGTAAATGCTCAAACATTTCTTATTAAATATAAAAAAAATATAGTATAATAACAAAAGTTTATAAAATCTATCAAAAAAGATTCCCAATAGAATTATTTTTGGGTTAAAAAAATCCAAATGATATATTTTAGTTTTATGAATTTATGTGAAATAAGAGATCTAATTAGGGCCTTTTAATTTCATTGATATACATTTCAAGCAAGTTTATACATTTGAATCATTTCAAATATTTTGTTCAATTATTCATTTATTTTAAGGTTTGTTTTAATATATACAATTATTTTTTTTGAATGATGGCCATAAGCCTTTTCTTTTGCTCACATTACAAAGCATCAATTTAAGCATAAATGTTGTCTGAGGAGAATATTTTTTTATTGGGTAAATTGCATTGGGGCAGTATTGCAAATTGATCATAAATTTTTAAAAATTTTAATTTAGTATTAAGATAGTAAAATGCTATTATTTAGTCTCAATTAAAACATAATTATTTCATTCAAAAAAATTAAGATATAATTATTTTTATCATTATATTATAAATTTACTTTCAATCATTAATCGTTTAGTCTTTTTTTAATATAATTATAAAATATTAATATTAATATTTTATTTTTTTAATTTTTGGATTGAAAAAATAAGACTAGAGAAATTATATTTTTTTAATTTTTTTAATTTTTTTAATTTTTTTAAATAGTAAGAATAGATATGTATAATGATCCTTTGACATATGTTACCTGTTCAAATTATCAAAATTTATATTTTTATCATAAAAAGGTAAAAAAAAAAAGAAAAATTCTGAAATGAAGATCGAAACTGCAATGCTTTTACAATCTCATCAAAATTAAAATTTTTTAAAAAATAAAGACTAATTTGCAAATCTCTAGATGTACGAACATATATAATTATGAAATATAAATCTCAGGCACTTAATTTACATTTTACATATTTTGTAAAATAAAGTAATTGTGGGGACCTCTCTTATAATTTCCATTGAAAGTAAGATCATGTGCATGGAGAAGTATCCAATGTGTTGCCTTAAAAATTTCATTGGAGGAATCTGAGCAACAATAAGGAACATAATTAAGTGAAATAATATAAATATTACTTAAAATTTTGAGTTAATTTGAGATATTAGTCCCTTAATCTATTATTTATAATAATAAATAAATTATATTCATCATGAAAATTTATACAAACATATTAGGTACACATATTGTCTATTTTTAGATGTGAATAATAAAATATTTTAAATTTAATAGTATGTTTGTGTTTGTTTGTATATAAATTTTTCTATCAAAAAACCCTTCATCTAAATAAGAGAAAAACGTGGGTTAAATATGTAATTTTACTGTAATAACTAAAAAAGATTGGGCAGCGAGAAAATGACCCGGCCCGGCCCGACCCGACCCGACCCGACCCGACCCGCTTGATTATATTTCGGATACGAGCCGTTGGAAACCGCACCAGGGCAAAAAGGGCGGCGAACCCCTCCTTCCCGTCTGATGGGGCGATCGAGTTTTCGGTGATTGCTCCGGGAATATCGGTTCTCTTTCCTCGAGATTTAGGGCTGGGAAAATGGAATGGCAGCTGCCTCCGGGTATTCCTCCGGTCGGCCTAGTCACCCGCTTCCTTTCTCTACTACGGGGGCATCTTTATTCTTCACAGGCTCCCGGCCTTCACCGTCGACGCTCCGGAGGGTTTCCGCCACTTCTTATACCCTCCTGCCCTAGGCGCCGCCGCTTCTGGCTCTTAGGGCAGGGCCCGCGTTCTGGATTCGGATTCGCATGCTGCCTGGATTTCCACCGGAAGTTTGTAAAACTCTTCCCTTTTGAGACTGGCGAGCTGGATCCCCAGGTAAGCCCCATTTCTCACTGCCGAATTTCTTGTTGTTATTGTTATTTAATTATGATTCAATTGAAATTTGGTTCTTTGAAGTCTTTTTTTAGTCGAGTTCCAATTGGTTGAGTTGGAACTTTTGGCAGCTTTCTCGCATTTTGATTTTTGCTTCAATCGCAATGATTTTATTGTTATTATTGGTCTTGTGCCCAAACATGAATCCCGCATTTGGAATTTGGGCTCTTGCCTTTTTATTTCTTGATATTATATTTGTCTATTATTCTGGACCCATGATCTGTAGAAGAGAAAAGCATGTATGGTCACGTGAATAGAAACGTGAGCCGGGACAGAGAGGCTCAGAGAGAGAAGTATGCCAAGGAGCTAATGGATCCGAATGGGAGATTAATGAGGAAGAGAGTTAGGAGGATAGCTGATTGAAGGAGATGGAAATGAACAAAGTTTCAGAGTTTGAAGTTGATCAAATTTCCCAATTAGCATCATTGTTTGTGCTTGGACTTTCTAAACATTGCTTTTTGGCTGTGGAGCTCAGGTAAGTTGGTCATGTTTTGGTTTGTTAGAATTTGCATCATCTAGTTACTGGATATGTTTTGATGGATCATTGCCAAAAACTTCTGGACTTATGAGGAATTTCTTCTGTTATGACTACATTGCACTTATATTGTATTGTCAATGACATGCTGGCCGTTGGTCGTGATGCCAAAAATGTCAAGAAGGTGAAGATTGAACTTATAAGAGTATTCAATGCGAAGGAGTTGGGTCCAGCAAAGCAGATTTTGGGTATGAAGATTCAGAGGGGTTAAAAGGTGGTGAATCTCTTTGGTTGTCACAGAAATCTTATGAAAAGAAGATTCTCCAAAGATTTAACATGGACAATGCATAGCCAATTACTATGCCTTTAGGGAATTATTTTCTAAACATCCATAGAGAAGGATGTGATGTTGAAAATTCCCTACTTGTTGTAGTAGGGAAGTTTGATGTATGCAATGGTGTGTATAAGGCTCAACACAGCTCATGCAGTTGGAGTCAGTAGTAGATTTCTTTCCAATATGGGAAAGGAGCACTGGGCAATAGTAAAGTGGATCCTAGGCACATCCAATTGGCATTGCGTTTCAGAAAGAAGTCGAGGTTGTTGGCTACTTAAATGCAGATGTGGTTAGAGACATAGAATCGATGAAGTTCACTTCTGAATATTTGGTCACCATTAGAAGGGGAGATATTTCGTGAGGGTCAAAGATACAGAAATGCATGACACTTTCGACGACTAAGATAGAGCTAATGTAGCAACAGAAGGGGGTGAGGAAATATAGTGAATGAAGAGGTGCTCGAAAAATTGAGAAACAAGCAAGACAATTATGTTTTGTATTGTCATAATCATTATGCAATTTACCTAGCACAGAATCTGAGTTTTCACTCAAATTTGAAGAACATAGAGGTCCTTTATTATTGGATAAGGGTTGTACTTGAAAAGAAGATATTATCCTAGGAAGCATGGGTATGACATGAGGACATGAACATTGGACACGATATGATGACATGACAACTTAAAAAAATGTTGGATGTAGATTGGGAAAGACACGTTAATAATATAATAATTAAATGTAATAAATATCTATGTGATGGTATACTTTGCCATTGCTTTTGCTTAATATATAGAAGCTCTTAGGAAGCGTGGACACGATATAAGGATATGGAGATACAACACGGTTGGACGTATAGAGGTGTCCATGCTTCCTAGATCTTGTCGTTGGAAAAGATTCATATTGACGAGAATCCGTCGAATATGATAATGAAGATAAGAACAAGATCCTGGTATTTCCTTTCATAGGTTAGGATGAGAAGTTTGTTGGGGTATTTCTTTTTGTGAAGAGGAAGATAAAGAAATCAAGAAGGCTTGTCGAAAAGCCTCTAAAAAAATATCCTTAAAAAGTTTTCTTTTGAGAATGCCATATGTCGTGGATGAAAAGGCATTGTATAAGAAAAGTGTTCTTGATAAGATTGGCAAATCGAAGGAAGTTCCTCAATGAAAAGAATTCTTGGCCAAGGTATTTTGACTCAAACATGGAGTCTTCAATGAATGAATCCCACGAACAAGGACAAGTGGTCCTCAAATGTGGAAGGCATCAAAGGAAGCATTCTTCAAGGAAACATCACTGAACCCATAAAGCTGCTCATTCGTCTATTCCTAGAGAAAAGAGTTCCTCAACATAATTGAATTAGTGTTCTAAAATATATAAAGAATTATGCAACATTTGTGGAGTGGCCACGTTAGCCTTATGCTAGGCTGTAGGAATGACCGCATCAAAATAGTAATATACAGGATATCATGGATAGTCCGTACCAAAAACCAATTTTCTACTCCCCACCTATTAAAGGAGTAGACAAGAGCAACATAAGTAGAGATGTTATTATGTGGATCATCGACAAAGTGAGAGCATCCCAAAGAGCAATCAGTAGTGGTAAAGTCTAACAGTGAAGACTAGCAATCTATAGGAAGTTTAGCCTTTTGAAACCTTCTAGAGAAGCAAAAAAGTCATAGAAGATAAGTTGTTTTCCTTTGTTAGCTATCTAGGACAAGTTAGGTTTAGATGAAGAACTGTAATCCTCTAATGATTCATTGGAGTAGATATGCGATCACATATAAGTTTTCGGCTAGTTCCCACGTACAATCACTTCTATCTAGTTTGCACAAGGTCTTGTAGGAGAAGAGTGTTTCACAATTTGCTTTTCTCAATTATTTAAATTCGAAGAATTGTTTTTCACCTCTGAAGTGTTATAAAAAATTTTATTTTTCTTTAAAAAATCATCTAATCATTTGGTTAATTCCCATTTTTCTTGTTTCATGATGAAACTACTATGAATCACTTTTTCCATGGCCTCAAGAAAAGTGTTGGAGACCCTTTTGTTATTATATGGTTGTTAAAGAAAATTAAAATTAAAATTTTAAGATGTATAATGTTTTTATGCATATAGTTAAAAGCTATTATAATATTAAGGCATGATTGCATTAAAAAGCATTATACTTTTCGAAGCATCTTGGACAAATTTGCTATTTTTTCAGTATTTATATGGATTCTCTTTTCTTATATCAACAATGGATAGTTTTAGTTAGACATTTTTTTGTATTGAAAGAAAATTCATTCCGAAAGATATTTTGTACTTTATCTCTAACACCTTTGTTTTTGTTTATGGGCACAACCAATTAAATTATTCAGGTACTCGAAATCAAGATACCATGGGGACAAAGTTCTCTAGGCAGGGACATTTAAAGACCAAGCCCGTTGGGGATCTTTATGGATATCATAAATTTCTACATTATGTTACCAATTCTTTCTTCCTTCGGAATCTTGTATCTAAAAGTCGGCGGCGTATGCTAGTTGGTGGATATGACTTGGATATGTCTTATATTACAGAACGCTTGTTGGCCATGTCATACCCCGCAGAACGCATGAGAGCCATGTACCGGAATCCTCTTTGGCAAGTCAAAAATGTGTTAGACACGAGACATCCTGGTCGATACAAGGTAATCTCGTGGGAAGCATTCTGATACATGATTTTCTCTATGCAAGTGAATTGGAACAGAACATTATTCATGGGTATTATTCTTCTGATTTTTATTTCTTTCCTTATGATGTTATCTTCTTGTACTATGTGGTGGGATAGGCTAACCTGTTTCACATCATTTATTATTTTTGAGAAACTATGAGTTAAAATATTTAATGATGAGAATTTATATTAATTAAGAAAGAGAGAAAGAATGGTAACTTCATTTTTTCTTCTATTTACATTTCTTTTGAACTAATTTTAATTATTTATACTCGTTTGTTGTAAAATGTTTGATTTGGCTTTTGGGTTGAAGTGATGGAAAGAAGAAAATGGTGTTGCAGTGAAGATGAAAATAGTAGATTGTGGCAAGGCACCAAAGTATAGCCAAGATAAGAGAAATTCGGCTGATTCCTACTTGCTTTAGTGGAACATTGAGCAAGGAGAGCAAATGATGCTTGCCTTCTTTCTGATAAGAGTAGCACATTATTTCATCTTTAGCTTTTCTATGTGAACTGATGATGCTAGATTTGTAGTTTCCTTTCAAATTTTTGTCAACTATACATGTAAATCTTTTAGCCCTTCTGGTTTGACTCAATAATAACTATTTTGATCAGTGGCGAATGAATTTCCATTAGCCAGACAAAATTCTGCATAAAGAGATTTTTTTTCCTGCAGCATTGATATTGATGTAAGGTTATATTCGTTAAAACATAGGTTGTTCAATGGAACTTGTGATTTATGGGACAAAATATAAGATTTGTATAACTTAATATTTACTTAACAACTAAAATTGTGTTTGGATTTGACTACAATTTATCTTCTTAGTTGTAGGTGATATTTTTTTAAATAACTGTGCTTTCTTTTACATCATTTTGTCCGATGCAAATTAATTTTTTTGTTTAATCTATTTCGCATATAAATATTCCATTAGTAATTTACTTCCACCATATACATGTAATATTCATTCTCAGTAGATGGTATTTGCAGGTTTATAATTTATGCATCGAAGAGAATTATGATCCGTTACATTTTCATGGACGTGTGGAGGTCTACCCGTTTGATGACAACCATGTTCCTCCTCTATCAATGGTGAAACATTTTTGTGAAAGCATATATTCATGGCTTTCACATGACCCGCAAAACATTGCTGTTATTCATTGTATGGTATGCCCTATTTATGATCTTTTAGCCCACTACCCCATTGTGTTATCTTTGTTTAGATTTGGGTTGGTTTTTGACTTTATAGTCAAGCAAACGAAGTGATCTAAAACTTACATGCTACATTCATATAGGAATCACGTCATACTCTGGTTATTCTTGAGTTTGACCTAAAACCAGTTAAGGTATGCCCATTAATGAGAACCAAGATTGTGTTGGTTGAGTACTATTTTGACACCCTTAATTTCTGTACCTTCAAAAATATGCAAGTACAATTTTCAAAAAAAACGTACACAAGTACGATGGATATGTAGCTTACTCATAAAGAAATCGTACTTTTGATTAAAATTCATATATTGTTCTGGGGTTAAGTTTGACACGTACTCCAGCTTTGACATCCATATGACATTGACCTGCAACTATTTCACGTGTTATCTTAGTTTCTAAAGATTACAATTAAATTGAGCTATAAAAGCTTGGTTAACTTGGTTAATGATAAAACTACCATTTTATGTTGTATAGTTTTTATTTGTAGGCTGGCAAAGGTCGTACAGGCTTGATGGTTTGTGCATATCTTGTTTATTCTGGAATGACTGCTGATGAAGCACTTCAGCTCTATGCTAATCGACGGACTATAAACAATAAAGGGGTAGGTCGTAGGTTGTGTTCTTCCAACTGCATGATTTCTTTTTTAAGGATTATCTAACCAACACTTTTAGATTTTAATTTTAAACAAATCAACAGCATTAAGGTCTGTGATAGTTTCGAAAGCTGATGCTTCACATTGATAGTTGCCCATGAACCAACTCTTCTCTTTTGATGCATTTCTCATGTTGAAGAAATTTCTTTCGTAAATTGCACTTGATGCTGCTAACAATCTTCGGTGCTAGGATGCTCTCCTAAGATTGTTATTCTTTGATAGAACTGTTATTTTTGTGTAACAATTAGATTATAGTGCATTAAGATAATTTTCTCAATTGAACATTGCCTTCGTTCCATGCATTGAGGATGGAGTTAAGAGGTATACAAGCCTATAAAGTAAAATGGGTAATTTAAAATCTTTTTTTTTGAAATTTTGCCATCTTTTAGCCAAAGGCAACTTAGCTTAATCTGTATTTCAATTACTGATGCTCTCTCCATAATATTTGACATCATGTTAACTCACTTTTCTCTACCCAATGTTCTAAAAAAGTGATAAATATGGCTACGGAAAACTCTGAGCAACTCTAACTTGGGCTTATACGTTAGTTGCCTCATATTTAACACTCGCAATGTGATGGGAAAATCATTTCATCTTCAAAATTTGTTCCATGTCAGAATTATTTGGATCTGCATCAGTACTTACTCTTTCATGTATAGATAAATCCATCGTTCTCTCATTTCTGTAATAATTGATACTCTGGCATGATGCTGTCATCATTTTTGCGTTGGTATATGAATATGTTATTTTATTGTCTTTTTTTCCTCTATTGGTATCTCATTGATTATGGCACGCTACCTAAGAGGAGTATCTACTTTTCTATTAGCACAACTCTAAAACTATATATTAGTTTATGTGCTATAGTAAATCTTGCATGTCACTCCTTCTAGGTCACTATACCAAGCCAGCGTCGTTATGTAAGGTACTGGTCTGAGGTCCTGTCATTCACAAGGGGAAAACTTATTGGGCCTCCTGAGGTTCTTTTGCCCACAACAAATGCAAGAGAATTGCATAGGATTCGCCTTTACGACACAGTCAACATTAACTCAGTGTTTTTTGTAGTATCGGAAATGCAAGAGGTAAGGTCATTTTTATGAATATTTTATGAAGAATTCAACCTTGTATTGTGCTGTAATATTCTGATTGAACTGCGAACCTCTAACTTTGAGGAGTTGTATATTTATGTATGATATGTATGCATGAATATCTCTGTTTTTTATCTTGTTTAACATGTAAAAGAGCTTTTTGTTCTAATGGGTGAATGTTTTATTTCTTCCCTTAATCTCACGAATTGTTTGTTCTGTGCCACAAAATGAAATTTGTTTTTTATTTCATTAGCAAGACCTGTGCCCTTATCTTACAATTTTTTACGTGTCATGGTGACAAAAGACCGCAGATGCTTCTGACAAGATATTGAAGGTCTGTTTGTTTGTAAGGTTAAAATTAAATTTAGATAGAGATATTTTTTTATTGAAAGTTGTGAATGATGTGAAATAAAGTTAGTTATTATGTTGGGATATGTGAGGGATGTGATATAAGTTAGTTATTATTTTAGTAATGTGTGTTGGATGTGAAATAAAGTTAATTTTTAATATTAAATTTATTTTATGTGTGATGTGATATATCATGTTAAAATTAAACTAGGTTAATTTTTAACTTAGAGATAAATGGGGCCAGATTGATAAATAATGATTATATAAATACAGTGCGAAAAGTTTTAAGTTCCAATGATAGTGATAGAAAGGACTTTTCTTTTCATCTCTCTATCTAGTACTTTTGAAGCTAATTATTGAGTTTTAACTAGTATTATATTTTTCCATCAGACTATATTATGGCTTTTTGTTCATCTGCCTTGCAGATTCATGGCCAGCACTATCGTCCATCAATAGAAGTGGGAAGGAGCTGTTGTAGGCAGATAAAACAAGGCTATCATAGGAATAATAGCCCCCGGTACTACGTTTCATACGGTGAGCATGATATGAGCCATGGTGAACCTGTATCTCCCCGCATAGTGATGCAAATGGATACAGAGAAACCATCTATTTACCAAAAACGATGCCTCGGCTATTGCTTCGAAAAACCATTACAAGTATGCTTCATAATGGTTTTATAAGGCTTTGCGATGTCAATCTCCCTTATCGTTGAACATAACTATTTGACTCTGGATAGGTGACTGGAGATTTGCGAGTTATCTTCTACGAAAAATTGATTGGTGGTCGCCTTTTCTATGTGTGCTTCAATACATATTTCATCAAGGGTAGCTTGCTACAGGTACCTTAATATACCCTATGTAGATACATGACCAAGTTAATAATAAATTACAAGAAATTTTTTTAGATATATTTACATTTTTTATGTCATTTTATTTAAGAAAATTCTAATAAATGGAGAATGTATCTGGTGTTTTGTGTGAGGAAAATTTCACTCAGACTTAAAAATAAATTATATAGATAATAGTAAGACTAGCAATGCTATATAGTGTTGAGTGTTGGCTTCCAAAACAAACACATATGAATAAAATAAGTATAGTAAAAATGAGATTGTTGAGTTGGATCAGTGTGTATACACGAAAAGACAAGATGAAAAATAAGTATATTCATAAGAAAATTAGAGTAGTTTCAATTAAGGATAAGTTTAAAAAGAACCAGCTTAGATGGTTTGGACATGTATATCATAGATAGATTGAAGCTTAAAAATAAAAGTTAGCTTATTAGATCTTGCCCATATAGAAGAGAAAGAAGAAGACTAAAAAAGACATGATAAGAAAATATAAAAAATGATCATACATACTTAGAGCTAAAAGCGGAACTCTTATTTGATAAAGTGCAAGGGAAACAAAGAATTCATATAACTGACCACACCTAGTGGGATAAAAACTTAAATGTTGGTTTCTCATAGGTCTATGAATTTTAAATTATACCTTAAATCTAATCTAGTGATTCAGTTGAGTAATTGATTAAGAGGGCATTTGGTTCAATGTTATTGTGATGTTATGTCGTATTATTTGGAGAAAATAATTGTTTAGTTTGATGATATGTTTAGATAATATTGCAAAAATTTACAAAATTGCTAGCCTTAGGTGACATCAGAATGTCAACTAATTGCAAATAACATCTAAACGTCTACTTCTATGAATAGATCAAAGATGGTAAAGAAGCAAGAAAATTAGAAATATGGGAGACAAGGATTTGATTCTATGATGAAAAAGCTATAGGACTTGATTTTAAGAGTAATTACTTTTGGATCTCTGAATTCTGATAATAATTGACATTTTAATCTAAAACAAAAAAATAATTAGATAACATAATCTTCTAACTAACATTAACATTTAATTTGCATTGAATCAAATGGACTCCCAATCGCTGGCAGCGTAAGAGGGAAGAGTGATAAAAACATTTTATTTTAAGAAAATGACTGAACGGCCTCAGGTACCCACATGAAATGATATAACAAACATGGACCTGTCTGAAACTCTGGCTATACCTTAGTGACCCAGTCGTTAACTAATCCCAAGAAAAACCATTAGTTATGGCCTGCTGGAGTTGGAACTTCTTTGATTCATTTTATTCATGACCACAGTATTTGTACACAGGCATCTAGTCTGTTTCATAAATATTGTTGTTTTGCTTTTTCCCCTGAGCATTCTATCATCCATTTCTGCGATTTCGATCTCGCAGTTCTCACTCCGGGATCTTGATAAAGTTGGAAACAAGGGAAAGTCGATATGCGGTCCATCGTTCTGTTTGGAGTTATTCTTTGGTCCAACTAATGCAGTACAACAGTGATAACTGATGGGTTTTTAACTTTTTGTCATGGATCTCCAGCATCCCAATACTGGCTTCGCCTCCAATCATCAGACCTATCATCTTTTATCTCTCAGCAGCCTTCCTTATACTTTTATGTTTTGGCATTGGGTGGAGAAAGTTGGATTGGATTGAAATAATGAAGCGAAGCCGTGTTTCAATTGAACTTAAAAGTTTTCAAGGAATTCTCTGCAGGAATATACAGATTGGAATAGAGCAGGGACATTTTTCATTAATTCATGCTTTCTGAAGGTCAAAATGTTCATTAAGGTTGAACTTTTTGATCTGAAAGCATATTGTAAGACATTTGTAATCCATGATGCAACAAGGGAAGCAAAATGTTTTGTTAACAGAACTGTTTTGTGTATGTACTCATATAAGCTTTAATGGCATTTTTTGGTAAATGACACGCTCAGTCTTCTGTTTTTTCTTTTTTTCATTAGGCATTCTTTTTTTTTTGTTTGAAAACATTTCATCGATGTTTATTTGCTGTATGCACAGATCAAACTCTTATTCTTTGGATTATATGCTCATTTCATTTCGAAAAATCAAACAGAATTGCTGAAAGTGATCAGGGGATGAAACCTAGGGTATCAAGTACTCCAGCCCCTTTCGATCACGGTTCGGGTCTTTAATTGGGTGGTCATTCGTAGGCAAGTCCAACAATTTTTTGATGAATAAGTTCTTCAAGCGGTTCCTCTGAGTTGCGACTCAGGTAACATAACTCTCTCCCTTTTGTTTGGAACTTTTCATTCGATAAACATTTTTCTCATAATGTATACGGGTCTTCCTCATTCCCAAAAAACTGTTAGGGGTAGTCGTTGTTCGAAGGTGATGGTTGTTGAAATAGATATTTAGTAGATTTTAAAGTACTTGGCTCATGATTATTAATGACATCATAATTGACACTTAATTAAGAAAACATATAAAGAAGGTGACTATGTATGGTAAAATGAAACTAAAACATATCCAATTTGGCATGTTCTACATACTTCGGCAAATTGGAGAGAACACCTACGAACTTGTGCAACTTACATAGTTATACTTAAATCATTAATGTCGAGCATTTGAAACTCTTCAAGCCTTCAATGCTGGATGATGAGATTAAAGAACTGCAATTCATTGATAGTTTGGAGATGGGATGAGAAATGATGCTCGAGAAAACAACATTCCCAAACATGCTAGAACAACGACCTCACGAGGGGCTAAAGGACCATATTGTTTTAGAAGAATGGGATTATGGGATAGAGGCATCCTTAGCTAAATTGTTCACATTGTAATAGCAGTTACTGAGTTTGTGCATTTAATGAAATTAAAGCGCCTTTGAGAATCTGCTTGGAGAGTGAGTTGCTCAAGGATTTTGTTCCCCGAATAATGCTCAAAGATTATGACGATTACTTAAGAAACCTCCAAACAGTGTACTACTTGAAGACTAGACTAGTTTATCAAGAACCCAATACATGACAATAATGATAAGTTCTCACGAGATTTGTTAGGTTAATTTTTTTATGTCTATCAGTGTCGTGTTTGCTCCATATCTCCAAGCCTCATGAATCAATTATATAAATGTAGGATTTGAGTTCTTGTCTGTATACGAGAAATCGAGTGCATGAGAATAAGGATAAAACTAGCAACAAATGCAATAGTAAACTTCTTCTTTCTATATTTATGGAGAACTTGTAAATGAATTCTTGGGTGTTTGGTTCAATGCTATCTTGGTATTATGTCGTGTTATTTAGAAAAAATAATTGTTTAGTTTAATTATTTATATAAATAATTTTCTAAAAAATTATGAAATGATCACTTAACAGATAACATCTAAATGCCATGATATATAGATTACATGATATAATACCAAAATAATATTAAACCAAATGTACATAACATAACACCAATATAATATTGAATCAAACACCCCCATAATTAATTGGTATGTTTACTTGAGCCTATTAAATAAATAGTATTAAATACCACCAACTAAATGTTGTTGGCATGTCTTTTTTTATGGGATGTCATTTATATCCCAACTATTATTATGATAAAGCAATATTATAGATTTAAAGTTTGTGAGTAGTTGCTTGACAATTATGTTAGGACTGCCAAAATAGCTTATTGCTCAAAGCTCGCTCAAATTTGGTTTGAGTCGAGCTTTGCCTCAACTCGAGCTCGAGTGTCATTCCAAGTTGAGTTCGAGCCAGAGTTGCCTTGCTTAATATTATAGAAACACCTAGAAAATATACAGATGATACACGAAATATTTAGATACAAAGAAGTGTCCTTACTTTCTTGCTTACTGCCATTGTTCCCAAAATTTTCAAGAACTTTTTTGCAGAGTCCTTCACTCAAACAACACATACTATTTTGGATCAAACAAAAGTTCATTTCATTCAATATATAATACATAATATTATAGAAACCATACCCTTATTCATGCATCATAGATACTAAGTTGTTACACTTCATATAACACAAACTCACTCATGCAGAAATTAAAGAGGAACAGCATAAACATATGTGTATAACAATATTAAGTTAATATTTTTATGAAGTTAACCCAAAAAGCCTCTACTTGTTGAAGAAGCCCTGGGCCATCTTGAAGTAGCCCCCAAGGCCTTCGCTAGGCTGCTGCTTGTCATCTTCCTTGTTGGGTGGAGCTGAATTCACTTCTCCCTCTTTCTTGGGTTCCTCTGGTGAGGGCTGGAGCCGATGAAGATAACCCTCTGCCTTCTCCACGTAGCTTCCGTAGCCTTTCTCTTGGAGTTTTCCGTACTGAGAGGCGGCGTCGAGCAGATCCTCGCCGGCCACCGCCACCTTGGCCTTGTCCACCTGGCTGCCGTCGTGGCTGAAGACGGACTGGGCGGCGCCGGCCAGCACCCTCGCGCTGGAGAGGAGGTCGGAGTGGGAGGGCTGCTGCTTTCCGCGGTCGCCGGCGACGGCGGCGGCAGGGGCGGCGGGCTCGGTGGTTTCTTGTTGAGATGCCATGGGTTGAGTTGAGATCTGGAAATTGGAGAAGCAGAGGATGGAGGAAGCAGAGATGAGAAGTAGATAGCCGCCTCAATTTTATGTGAAAATGGAGCTCTCGTTTTACTCCATTTGAAATCGAATCAAAATCTTTTTGACTCGAAGTTAACTCACTAAAAATAAAATCGATTCAGCTCATTGTCGACTCGATATGAGTATAAACATACATTTTTAATTTTTTTTAATGTATAATATTAAATTATAAAAAACGATCTTACGTATTTGAAGCTAAATGAGGATTTGTCATTTAATATAGTGCAATGAAAATAAAGAATTTATGTAGCTGATCTAACCTAGTGGAATAATAAAAAATTTGATTTGTTGTTGTTGTTGTATATTTTGATATATTTAATAAGTATATTTGATATTTTTATAATAAAAATATGATTTATAATTAGATTCGATTTTATTTGAAAATTGATTCGAAATCAAAAAAATTTTAACAGAACAAACTTGAGTTGCACTCGACTTGAAATTGATTTTTAATTTTAAGTTGAGCTCTATTTGCTCAAAATTGACTAAGAAGCTGGATGCAGATTAATGTGAAAATTAGAAGACTTTAATGTTAGGGAAATTACATATAGGTTCCTAAGATTCAGCTCTTCGTTTATAGAGGTAGAGGTCTTTACTTTGGGAATCTACATATGCCATCCCAAAAATGCTCTTATTATTTGCTTCACACTTGAAAAATAGATATTTAACATTCACCACTAGAATGTAATTAACACGTTCATTGAGGGATGATAAATGTAAACTTTAAGATGTTAGTTGTAAACATTCATATTTGAGAGTTACGAATGTAAATGTTATTCATTTATAAATATCGTTAGGGCTAAACGGATGATAAGATTCGAACAGCTGCTCAATAGCAGCCCCAAGTCGAACAGCAGCTCAGCAGCAGCCCCCTTGCCGAACAGCTGCTCAACAGCGACTCCAAGTCGAACAGCAGCTCAAAGAGATATCACCAGATCGTACTTTCTGTACTACTATGTCAACTCAGCATTTAAGACAGCATGGGAGTCCACTCTCTAATCGTCCTTTATAGGAATAGGTGTTAGATGTGACAAACCGTACCTATTGTATCCCCTCCTCTCCAGGCTATAAAAAGAGAGCTCGAACTCTCTCATAACAGGCCCTTCCTTCCTCTCTCTCTCTCTTGTACTCATTTGGTCTCTCATTAGAGACCTTCAAGCTTTGTAAGAGGAGATGGATTAGTGGATTCAAATCGCCTGGACGGCGTCGTGGTTTTTCCCCCGGACACTCGGGTTTTCACGTAAAAATTGTCGTCTCACTTCTCTCTGTGGTGGTGCATTTTTTGCATCAACAGATACGTAGGCAATTGACATAAATTTTAATGAAAAAGTTAGAACTTTACCTGAAATCAAAGGTAGAAGTAATATGAACAGCTATGAGCAATTCTCCTCCATAGATGATTGGAAGATATATATTGTGTGGTCAGTTAATAATGTGGAATGAGTGGTGGTTTTGAGCCACTCAACATAGTTTGTGGTCCATCACTTTCTCATTAATGCCATTGCTGAAGTCTGCCGTGAGATCCAGGGATGCTGAGATAACGAATAGTTGAATACGATAAAAGTCATTTTAGAGACTTACATGACTCGTATATTCTTTGAAGCTTCTTGAAGAGTTAATATTGAAGAAAGTGTCTTTGAAAAGGTCATTGTTATGATCTGTGGCTGAAGAAGGCAGGTGATGAGTGATCATCGAGTGATATTCTAAGAGAAGAGAATCAATGAAATAAATAGTAGCTTTTGATAAGCTTTTAGGCTAGATGATGAGTGGTGAGAGGGGCATAGAATGAAACATATATTGAAAAAGGGAAAAAAAAAGTTCTTGAATTGTATAAGTAAATAACGTGATCCCAAATAGCAGAGGCATCTTTTAAAGTAATATTGAGATAGGTGACCTCTTAAAAGTATTTAAGCCCAGTAATTTCTTAAATTCAAAACGGACAATATACCTACATTTGAAATGTAAAATGTTATATTCATCCATGAAAGTGGCGAAACTAAATAAGTTAAAGGCTTTATTAAAAAAGAATGCTTTTGACGAGGCCTCGAAGTTGAAGAGCACATCCTTCGATGACGCCTAGTGCAACTACAAATCTTGAAAAAGGGGACTTTCTCACCATTATCACGAGTCAGCACATGTATATGCATAATACATGAAGGCAACGTGTCCATACTGTACTATATTATCTATGAGAAGTCATCCACTCTCTTATAAAAAGAGAAGGATGAGAAAAATAATAATCTAAGGGAGGCGTTTGGTTCATTGTCATCTTGATGTTATGTTATGTAATCTAGATGTCATTTTTTGATTAATAATTTTATAATTTTATATAAGATTACCTACAGATGTCATTAAACTAAACAATTACTTTCTCTGGATAATATAACATAACGTTAAGATAACATTGAACCAAATGCCCCCTAAGAGAAGTTAAAGTCACATGAAGTATCGAAGAAGAGAGGAAGTGAGAAGTTAAATCATCTTTGAGTTAAGATTAGATGTGTCAAGAAGCAAAATCTGTTATCCATTTGTAAGTGTCCTCAAAATATTATATGTTTTTATATCACATTCTTTATTAATGTCAATAATCTTTCTTACTTTCTTAAAGTTGTATAAGATCTTGCAACCAAAGTCAAAAAGCATAACAAAGTAAAGTTTTTATTTTTTTTAAGGGTTTTGTTAAAAATTATAGTTTCTTCCATTTAGATTGGCTAAAAAAATTTGATTAGCAACAATTATAAGACAGTAATAGAGGTAAAGATTGAGACAATTTGATGCAAAAATTGCACTGTCCTATAGTGGCACCCTAGTCTCTCAAATACTTCAATCAATCAAAGGCGAGAAAAATTTACTATTATTACGATTCCCTAAAAGGTATTGTGCGAGACGGCTCGGCTCAAAAACACGACAAATGGGATATGATTCGAGACGATTCGGCTCAAAAACATGAGACTGCCAAAATAGCTTATTACTCGATTTCGAGCCGGCTCGAATCATGATTCGAATCGGCTCGTAATTGTAAAAAAATATTGAAATATTATGTGTTCAAGAGGATTTGATCCCTAAACTTTGAGGAAAATAAACCTTAAATCTCCTTCATTCTACCACTAAATCACTAACTAAACTATATATAATAACATTTTATTTATATATATTTATATTATATATCAATATTATTTATGCTATATATGTAATTTCAAATCAAATCAAATCATATTTCAAGCAAGCTAGGCTCAACTCGAAATTGGCTCAAAATGAACATCGAGCCAAAATTTTTAGCTCATGATTCGATTCAAAATTTTCAAACCGATTTCAAGTCGATTTAAAAATTAAATGAGTTTTGAGCGAATTTAGAATTTCGGATATTTTTAACGCCTCAAGGGAGATATGGTGAGCATGCAAATAAAATGCACGTTGTTGAAAGAATATACAAACTACTTTCGTTAGATGTGGCAAAAAGTCTCATGAAAGCCTTATTTGATTCTAGTTTATCTTAATAAAAAAAATTTATTTTTTTTAATGTTTTAAATTTATTATAAATTTTAATAATTTTATTTTACGTACAATGTAAATTTTAATCGTAAAAATTAATTTTATTTTACCTACAACACAAATTTTAATATTAAATTTAAATTTAAAGGTAAATTACATTCAGATTTTTGAGTTTAGAGCATAATAATGTGCAGGTTCATGTTTTTAAAATTGTAACATCGAAATTCCTGAATTTTAATAGAATTATCAAATGAGTTTTTTTTCTATTTTTTATTATTAATATTTTTACAATTATTATTATACCGCTCTCCCCTCTCACCCCTCCCTCCCTCTCTCTCTCTCTCTCCTCGTGATCACCCCACACGCGCGAGGTTGTAGAGCTGGCCTTGGTCGGCAGCCCTTGCTCGCGTGGCGGGAGGCAGCGCGACCTCACGCGTGTGGTGACTGGGAGGAGAGAGAGAGAGAGAGGAGGGAGGGGGTATAATGGTAATTATAAAAATTTTAAATAATAAAAAATTAAAAAATGACTTACCTAATAATTATATTAAAATTCAAGAACGTCAATATTATAATTTTGAAAATATGAACCTGCACATTATTAATTCTTAAACTCAAGGTCTTGGGTGTAATTTATTCTTAAATTTATTTTATATTTTACACATTTCTCAATATTAAGATAAATTTTTTTTCATTAAATTCATAAAATAAAATATTTTTATTTTTTTTGCTCAAAAATAACTCCTAAACCAAATAATGCCGAAAGATGCATAGCGTGGAGATCTTCATCGAACCCTGAGTGCATGGGGGCTACAAAATGGGAGAACTATAAATGTTGAGGCAAAAAATTGAACGTCTTAAGATGACTAATTTCTCACATGAACACAAGATAACACTTAGCTTTGTTTAGTATAAGTATATTTTTAGAGATAGTTTTATTTATTTTAGATTAAAAAAATAATTTATTTTAATATTATAATATAAAATATTATAACTAGGGTAAATAGCATTTGGGTTCCTCTAGTTTACTCGTATGGGCAAATAGGTTCTTCGAACATTTAAAAATAGCAAATTGGTCTTCCAGTTTGATGAAATATGCACGTAGGTTCTTGGGCCGTAACAGACGTTAGAAATCACACTCTCCTCTCCGCATTTCTCTCTCTCCTCCCGATCCCCGCGCACGGGAGACGGCCGCG
>JAEMOT010000211.1:180480-217550 GCA_019297695.1 Apostasia ramifera
CGATGGGTCGCACACGCGGCGCAGCCTCTGGGGTCAGGCGGCGTCGCCCGTGCGCGACTATCGGGAGGAGAGAGAGATGCGGGGAGGAGAGAGAGGGCGATTTCTAACTTCTGTTACGGCCCAAGGACCTGTATATATTTCAAAATTGGAGGACCAGTTTGCTACATTTAAATATTCGAGGAACCTATTTATCTATACTAGCAAACTAGAGGGACCCAAATGCTATTTACCCTTATAACTATGTTGGACGTGAAATGAAATTAATTTTTTTTTATTAAAATACATATTAAATGCAAAATAAAATTAATTTTTAATATTAAAATGTATCTAAAATATAAAATAAACTGAATTTTTAATATTAAATTTATTTAATATTTAGAAAATAAAATTCTTAAAAAATTAGTTGAATGTTTTAAGAGGGGGGTTTGGGGACAAACCAAATAAGATTCATTATAAAAAAAATTAGGGACATTTACATGGTGGGCATAAAAATTGGGCTAATTTATGAATTTTATCGTAAATCTCAAAATATTACAGTTATCATATCTAAAATAGCTATTTTTTCATTTTTTACATCTTGTAATAAATTCTATTAGAATATTTAATTATAATTAAATCTCAATAAAATCTCAGCCATTGATCGCATCATTTAACCATCGATCTTCATGTTAGGGCATCGCGGAGCTGCATTGGTTCCGACGGCAGCGTATTCATGAGAGGCGACAACGTATTCATGCGAGGCGACAACGTATTCATGCGAGGCGACAGCGTATTCACACGAGCATCACTCTGCTATTTGCATCTTCTTCTTACGCGGGCATCGTGAGCGGGCATCAGACTTTTCTGAGGCCGGCGGTGACAGAACTCTTAAGCTGCAGAAAGACCTGATGTTCGCTCGCGATACCCGCGTAAGAAGAAGATGCAAATAGCAGAATGCTCGCGTGAATAAGCTATCGCCTCGCGAGAATATGCTGTCGCGTGAATACGCTGCGGCCGGAACCAATGCAGCTCCGCAATGCCCTAACATGAAGGTCGATGGTTAAATGATGTGATCAATGAGTGAGATTTTGTTGAGATTTAACTATGGTTAAATCTTATGATAGAATTCATTCCAGGATGTGAAAAATGAAAAAATAGCTGTTTTAGATGTGATATCTGTAATATTTTGAGATTTATGGTGAAATTCATAAATTAAACTAATTTCTGTGTCCATCATGTAAATATTCCAAAAAAATTAATAGGAAAATATGTAACAAATTTTATAGAGAAAAGTTTATAATAAAAAAATCATAGTACTAGAATGTGGTGAAATATCCACGTGAAAAATCATGAGTTATAATACTATTTTAGAGGGATTGAGTCACATAAAATATGTAATTATATATATATATGTTGTAATATATATTTTTTTTAAATTATTATTATTATGTAGATTATAATTCAAATTATAATGTAAATTATAAGTTGAATGATTTTGTTTTGAGTTGGATGAGTTTGTTTTGCATGTTTGTTCGTAGATTTTAATTTTAATAAAATTAAAATTAAATTTATCAAATATTGTGAATAATATAAAATAAAATTAATTATTATATTAAAATACGTATCAGATATAATATAAATTAATTATTATTTTATTATGAATATAAAATATAAAATAAAATTAATTTTTTTATTTTAAATTATATGTATAAAATAAAATATATTTAATTTTTAATATTAAATTTTATTTATAATGTGATATATTAAGTTAAATATTTAACTTAAATTAATTTTAGAATGACTAAACAAATAGTACATAAGTGATTTTAAATCTAGTAAAATAAAATGCATGCTCAGCTCAATTAACTGCTCTAATTCAGGCTCAGCTAATCATTTGACACGTGGTGGAATTGCCACGTGCCTGGCGGTGATCCAATCCCACTCGCTGGATCCGGCGAAAGGCGAAGCGAGTAGGAGGATCGGAAGTACACCCGGCTCGGCTGGTCAACGAGCGGATTCGGGGCGCCATTCCGCACGGGCCTCTCGCCTGCCGCCTGCCGCCTGCCGCCTCCCGACTCCCGACGCCTCTCTCGCTTGTCTCTCGGATTATCTTCTTCATCGATTCTATTCCTCTGGAATTTTCCTTTCCTTCATCGACCTGAAAAACCTATTTAGATCTTTGATGAATCGGTTTTTTCTCCCCTGATTCCGTATTATGTTGAATCTCCACTACAGCTGAAGCAATCCGATCTCCGAATCCTGCTTACGATTGTGGTCTTTTTTCTAGGGTGTGTGGATGGATTGATGCTCGGGATCCTGAGGTTGCAGTCCGTGCAGATGGAATGCGCGGAAGGTGACGCTGGGATCTGCAATGGGAAGAAGCCATCCTCCGTCGCGCCTTGTAAGGAGGGGGCTGAGAAGGGGGAGGAGGACGGCGGGGAGACGAACACGCTTCTCGCGTCAGCAATGAAGAAAGGTGGAATGAAGGGTAGGAGGCAGAGGAGCAAGAGGAAGAAGGTCCAGTGGAATGATCGCAATGGCAACAAGCTAGCGGAGGTCATGGAATTCCAGCCTAGGTATAAGTAATTCTGTCTTTATAGCCTCTTTCCTTTCTTTTATTTTTTTTATGATTTATGTTGCCTGTTTCGTTGATGAATCAATAGTAAGTCTAAAATTTTGTTTGATCTAATCGACTCTATATCACCAAGCAGATATCACCAAGCAGCTAAATTTGGGTTGTTTCATTCAGATCCAGTAGATAGTTGATAGTTATAAGTATTTAAGCATTTTCATTTTATGGACGTTTCATCATCTTACTAGTACCTGCACGATTTCGTGAAAACATTGCAGAAGGCCCTTTTTTCTTACTTATGAGCTACATAAATTTCAGTTCTCCATTTAGCTCTATGCAAAGCAATGCTCTCAATGAATACAAGTGATTGAACATTATGTTTAATGAACATAACCATGTCATTTTGTTTTTCTCCTTACTTTCTTTAATATAGTGCCTATGTTTTCTCACATTTATGAACAATGATCTCTCTATAGGTGCCATGTCTTTTTCATTCTCTCTCATACAATCATTTTTAATATGGTTCACTTTAGAGTAACCACTCATTAAGCTCAGTTATACTAATCTTGTGGATATTTTGTCAATCAACCTTATAACATTTCACCTATGTTTAACATTGTTGTTTTGATAGTAATCTTATAAAACTTCACCCTTCAAGTTGATAGATGCCCTCCCATTGTGTAGAACTCCTATAGTATTTCTCTATTTTAACTATCCTATCTTGGTTCTATAAATAACTATATTCTCACTACTATGACAATAGAATAAGGCATTTGAAGTTCTTGGATAACTAGACCATTGTTTCATCTAGCCTAACAATATTGTCGCTACTTTGTTTAGGATTACAATACATGTAATCAAAGTATTTTGTCTTGTTTCTAATTAATTTGAATCTCTTTTCTTTTGAGGTGCATCTCCAGATTGTGGCTTTTGATTTACTTTTGTATAAGTCTAAATAGTTAGGACTGTACAATCTGCATAAAACATGGGCTATGGAATCTTACTTTGAATATGCTTATCCAACTCGTCTATTGGTAATAAGAAATTTTATCTAATGAGATATCTTACTATTTGTCTATGAGAATTTCTAAGGATATTCAAATTCTCCAATTCTATTTGCTCTGCAATAGAGTATAGTAAATATGGTTTTTGAATTTGAATATATTGCTATAGCATACAAAGTCTTTCTACACAAGGAACTATTTACTCTGCAATAGAGTATAGTAAATATGTTTGTAGAATTTGAATATCTCGCTATAACATATAGAAAGTCTTTCTACACAAGAAATCCCCATGTTCATGGAACTGCCAAATTTGACAAAGATCTTTTTTGATTTTGTTAGTCCTTTATTTACCTTATTATAATGTTATATCTTAGAGTTGTGTTATTAGATTTTACTCATATAAAAAGAGAAAGATGGAGACTAAAAGAGATGTGACAAAAAATTATAAAGAATAACCTTTCATACTTAAGAGCTAAATGAGTAGCTCTAATTTGTTAGAGTGCAATAAAAATAAAGGATTTATGTAGTCGACTCTATTTAGTGGGATAAATATTTGATTGTTGTTATATAATGTCATATCCTAATGGTTCATCCTGTCCAAGGGTACAAATTGTTGGGGTTATATATTTGACAAGAGGTAGGTGATGCTGAAGGAAATTTGTTTGAGAAGATAAGCTGCAACTTGATCAAGTCAACCTTCAAGGATTCTTTAAGGTAGTGATCTACTAGTTAGCAAAGAGGAATATGAAAATACTTGTCCAAAAAGAACCTTTTTTTGACAAGACCAAGAAGCCAAACAAATGGTGATTTTCATCAAAGAAGAATAAGTGCATTCTTCGATGTAAGACTAATGCAACAACAATTTCATGGGAAGTGCCGAGCCTTGAATACACAAGAATAGGAACTTGGTCATTATCATGACAAGTTGGTGTGCCCATTCCAATCCAAACCCCAACCAACTCTTTATGAATAGTGGAGAGGCTAAAGAGAAGTATTATGTTGTTATTGTGATGAGTATTCCACAGAGAAGCAGAGGGCCAAAGAAGTTCCGCTGTCATTATCAAGATTCTCCTCATCAGTAAAGACAAGTCATCTAGGAGAAGTATTGTCCATTTGAAGCCTTCATGTAACATTTAGGAATTTTGTTAGTTATAAACCTTGGAAAGATTTTTCGTTCCAGAGTTGTGTTCCACTATTTTTATAATAGAGCTTCCTTTTACATTCAGCTATGGGTTTTTTCTGCCAAAGCTTCCACATTAAAATATATGTTTCTCTGCCATGCGTATGTGTGTTATTTATAAAGTACCAGAAGGACTTGTTCTGCTGTTGTAGCTCTTTTAGAATCCTGAAGATCTTAAGTCTAAAACTTCTGTTTGGCTTTTACGAGAATCTTCAAAGAGCTAAGTATTCGGCAAGCTTCAAGTACTTACAACAATAAAAAGTTCTTTTTTGGTTTAAGTCCTCTAAAACCCCTCATAAATTTTTTATATTTATCTCATATCCAACATAAATATAAATATTATATCATGTACAAATCTCAATAATAACAACTATCTTTATTCTACATCCTATACATATTCTAATGAAAAGAATTACTTTATTTCACATCATATTGAATTCTAAATACTAAAATAGCTTTATTTTACATCATACATTAATACCGATATATTTTTCTCTCCAACTCAACAAACCACCTCCCTTGGTTACAATTTTTGACTGCCTCTCTACCACTTCTTATTTTCGTCGTAGCCTTATGCATTATCTTTACGATTGAATCCTCTTAAATACATCCTTGTGATTTTTTTTTTTGAAACTTTTTTTTGAACTTGCATCCTTGTAATTGTTAACAAGGACGTTGCAACAGTGCTTGGAGTGCTCTTACAAGAAACAAGCATCTTAGGTACTGAAAGTTTGTACTCCTTAGCTAGGAGTATCGATTGTTGTAATTCTCTCTTTATTTACTTGGATAAGATTGAGACATTAAGGATGAGGATGCATTCTCATTTTCGTTCACCATGTTATATCATAATCAGAAATGTAAGGAATTAAAATTTTATATGTAATATGATAGAATGATTGGTACAACTTGTAGGAATTAGGACATTTTGAGGACTTCAAATAAAATCCCTTATAAAAAGGCCGACAATTTGTGTTATTAAGCTTTCTTGAAGCTTACTGTTGGAAATATCTCATTGTTGATGTTTTTTCCATATAATCTTCTTTGTTATTAGATAATTGGTTGATTGATACCTGGAATAATACTACACTTTCATGTGGAACTTATGATTTGAATTGAATTTTTGTTGGGAATACACATAAGGAATTATCTTACATTTGTAGTTAACAAGTTGTGATATTTAATATACAAGTGGTGGTCCTAAGCTATTAGCCTTTGTTTTGGAGTTACTAGAAATTAATCCACTTATGTGTTGGGCCACCGATGCTTTTCCCCTAACACATAACACATAATATTAGAGCTGATAGTTTGACTTGTATTATGTGGTTAATGTGGGTGCTCCCATGGTCCATGGTTTACATAGTTGAGTGAAATTCAAGAGTGGGTAACTCATTGTGCTTCCAAATGTTTGAGTGGGCTCTTTATATGCTTGCACTTAATAGGTTAAAATCTCACATTAGTATTCAGCGATAATTTGTGGTATCTAATATACAAGCGATTGTCCTAATTTACTAGCCTAAGCTTTTGGATTAATAGGTGTTTTTAATATTGAGCCTAATTTGGACCCTTGGTATTTCTCCTCTAATAATTTTCTCCCATCTTTTATTACTTGCCTTTAGAAATGTTTTAGTTTTTTTTTTATGTTCTATTAACTACCTTTAGAAATGTTTCCTTTTTTTAATGTTCTATTACCTGTTTGTATCTATTTATAATAAAAACAAAGTAGAGTGTTGTGCTCGCTATAGAGAAATTAAATTAATAATTCATATTTTAAATATTTGGGAGAGGGTGATTAGGCGTAGTTTGCATTGTGATACTTTACTAGTTTGATTTTATATCAAGTAGATCTACTATGGAAGCTATTTATCTGGTGAAAAGTTTAATAAAGAAATGTAAGGAAAGAAAATGAGATTTACATTTAATTTTTATTGATTCAAAAAATGCTTATAATAAAGTCCTAAAGAAAATATTTTAGAGAGCATTAGAAAAAGAAAAGTTTGTTTTGCTAATATTCAAGTTATTAAAAATATGTATGAAAGGGCTATTACTCATGTGCATACACAAGGAGATTTGACTAAAAATTTTCTATTAAAATTAGATTACACTAAGATTTAGCTTCAAGTCCATATTTCTTTACTTTAATTATGGAGGTTTTAATTTTGCACATTTAAAAAAAAATATCTTGGTGTATGTTTTTAATATAAGATATTTTTTTTATTGATAATGCTAGAGATGATTGATTTGACAAGTTTTATGTTGGCTGTAGACTGTCTAACGCAACCCTCCGCGTTTCTCATCCGGGACTTGGGACCCGGCAACGGCGTGTTAAAATCTTAGTTACTTAGATAAGAATTTGGTAATTGATAGAGCGCAATGGAAATAAAGGATTTATGTAGCCGACCCCACCTAGTGGGATTAAGGCTTGGTTGTTGTTGTTGTTGTTGTTTTTTGATAATGCTAGAGATGAGACTAAGGCAAAACTCGAATTATGAAGAATATCTCAGAGTCTAAAGGTTTTCGCCTAGTAGATGTAAATTACAAATATATTGAGTGTAAATTTAGCCAAGTTACAAGGACTTGTATTAGAGAGGTGGCACTTGGTAATCAAATTATTAAAAAGAGTAAGCAATTTATATACCTCAGATCAATCGTGTAAAATTATAGTAATGTTAATAGTAGAATCCAAGTGACATGGATATAGTAGAGGAATGCATCTGGTGCACTATGTGATAGAAAACTTTCACTCAGATGTAAAGATAAACTTTGTAAGATGGTAGTAAGATCAATGATGTTATATGATACTGAGTATTAGTTTACAAAACAGAAATATTCAAATAAAATAAATATCATAGAGATAAGAATGTTAAGGTGAATAAGTGCATATATACATAAAAAACAGGATGAGGAATGAGTATATCTATAAGCTTGGAATTGCCTCAATTAAAGATAAGCTCAGATAAAGTCAACTTAGATGGTTTGAAAATCTAGACCATAAGTTGAAAGAAGGTCAAGTAAGGAGAGGTGGGTTATTAGATCTTGCCTATGTAGAAAGAGAAAGAGGAAGCCAAAAAAGACATGGTTAAAAACTATAAATAGTGATCTTATATACTTAGAGCTAAATGAGAAGTTATTTGATAGAGGTAATGGAAGCAAAGGTTTCATGTAGCCGACAACACCTAATGGGATAATGCTTGGTTATTGTTGTTGTTGGTAATAGTGCTATTCTGTTGCCTGCTTTAATTGTGTAAGGCAAGGGTGGTCATGCGACAACAAAAATTGTTTGGGCCTCAACAATGACTTCTATCCTCCTTGGCATTTTCTATCAACTCTTGCATGGTCTCAGCCTTTGGAAGAGCTAGAGTTATTGAAGGAAGAGACTTCTTTTGGACTTTGTAAGAACTCGGCCTTTGCCGCCCTTCCCTGTCCTAGGAATCAACCTTGACCCTATGAAGGGTTCAGGTGCTGCGGGCTTGATTTGATGTCGATGTTTATGGGTGAGATGTAGGGTTGGAAGTGCTAGGTCTGAATTTGTGAAAAATATTCCACCACTGCTAGTGGGATTATCTACTCCCTGCTACCCGATTGCCCAGGTTTCGTCCAACATTAAGTACTACAGCAGATAATATATATGTTCATTGTCTCAATCTTTTCTACGTATTAAATGATTAAAAGAATGAATATGGGGCTGACGAGCTTTTTTAAGTCTATATTGTAACTCATGAAATAAACTTAAGAGGTCTAGAATAAGAAGCAACATTATAAGCGGAGTTAATTACGCCTTCATATGTGCTACTGTGATACTTTTGTGGTATAGTTTGTTGAGCAATTTGTTTTCCATCTTTGATTCTTTCTAGTGTTACGCTAATCACTATTGGAGGAACTTGACCACCATAGATATTTGTTCTCTTCAAAAGGCTTATTCGACATTTCCTAATGACATTAAGAAGAAATGTTGGTTAAGATTCTTAAGCACCGTCTGGGTGATGATTGGAATTTGAATTGTCTGGGTTTTATTGCTTCCAATAATGTGTAAACATTTTTTCCACGTAAACTTGAAGTATACGAGTTTAAGCTCTTAAAAACCTCAGAAATTGCTGAAGAATTGATTGCTTTTGTGGCATATTAGGCAGCATGAATTTTTTTTATTTTTTATTTTTTATTTTTTTTGCCAAATATCGAGGATTGTGATACTTTTGTCTGTAGATATGTGTGAACAGTAGAATATATGGCTAATGGCTCCATGACGAAGTATATATGGATGGTGGACACTCTAGCTAATGGAAACAGAAGCATGTTGTAAGGAATTGTTTTTAAAAAAAAAACTTGGTATCATTGAGCTGTGAATAGGTGGGCTGGTCTTGGTGGAAATTGGCTATTCCTAGGCATATATGTTAAACTGCTATATGTAAATTGTGGAAGGGATAGCAATACCTTAAATTGCTGTATGTAAAGAGTGGAGTTGAAGATTATACGAAATTATTGGCAAAAACTAATTCAAAGTTTTAGGTAGAAGAGCAAGGGTCTTGCCATGCTAAAGGCTCCGTACTTTGAGGTATGTGTATGCTGCAAATATGGTATGTAATACATACATTCACCCATTACCTGTATTACGTGTATAAATATTTCTTATTTTTAATAAATAAGCTGATTCATGAACTCGAGCCTCTAACTAACAAAGAGCAACTGTTATCATTGCACCAAGACTCCGTCTCAAGAAGCAAGTAGAGGAAGATACAAATTTGCGCATTGATGTTTGCTTGCTTTTACTAGGTTATAATTATTGCTGGCTTTTTTGCGACATCACTGGTTATGGTAGATATATTTAGTAATTATATTGCTGATAAGTAGGAAAGTCAAGGCTACCTAGTTAGCAATATGTTGTGTGCATAAGAGAACATTTAGGAAATCAATTCGGTTTGTTCTTCACATGTGGTGGTAATATACAAGTGCGTAGCTCTTACTCACTAGCCTAGATTTTTAAGTTAATAGGTGTCCTCATTTATATGTTTTGCCTCCCCTTATCTCCCCAACAGTCAATTAACAAAGCTAATGGTCTGGCGAGGATCAAGTACTATTATACTCCCATAGGTTTTACCATTCTTCTATCATGTTTGAGTTACTGAAAGAGTTATTATCTCTATCTACGGCCCCAGTAGTGAGATGTGATCATGTAAGTATTGGTTGGTAATGCATTTGATGTATCCAATGTGGTAGATTGTTGTGTACTCATGCATGTTGTGGTGGACTGGTTGTTATGTACAAGTAGATCACTGGCCTCCCCTTTATTTCCACAACATAATATCCCTACATTCATTTAGGAAATTACTGGTTTTACTACTGATAGTTTTCCTATTTAACTATTTTTTTGAAAACTATGATGCCTTATATCATTTCTATGCTCATAACCTTCTTCTTAGCAGTGATTCAGGCGACTCTGATGACGAGTATGCAGATTCATGCGTCTGTACTATATTGTAGATATCTTGCAAATTTTCATCGATGTCACTTTGTAGTCGACAACACGATCCTGTCGCAGATCATGACGATGATTGGATTAGATCATGCAATTGCAGGTTGCATTCATGTCTTTTGCTGCCTGTGGCGGGAAAATCACACTTCTGGGTGAGTGCATCAGTGTTCAAAGTTTGATGGAGGCAGTAGCTTCTGCAAGTTTGCTTCCGTTTTATTGAGTTTCTGAGGAAGCAATTAATGTGATGCTTCTGCTAAGCTGCTTCCAATTATTTTTCATGTGTTCTTTCAAAATATTCCCTTTTTCAAAGTTTTTCAGTATTATTACAATTAAAATTTTCTTAAGTAGTATAAATTGTATTTCAGCTATTATACATATTTGTTAACAATTGTGTTGTATTCATGAAGTATGAGCAATTGTGAATTACAACTTATGCTAAACCTTGAGGCTTGAAATTGTAACATGTCAATATTTCCCTAAAAAATTGAACTTATGTTTTATTTTTATTTTGTTTAAGTTATCCTTGTGAATATATGAGGTCTAAATATTGTGCAAGTTCATTCTTGAATGCATTCAAGAATAGAAAAAAATATAAAGTGCATATGTATTGAGGTGAGTTCATCCCTCACAACACGTGTGGGGGTGCCAAAATCTCAAGAAGGGAACCAATCTCCAAAAGCTGTGCTTAGTCTCTGTTTGGTTTATGTTCAAGTTGGGTATAATTATTTTTTTAAAAAAAATAAAATAGTTTATACAATTTTCAATTTATTAATCAATTTTATTTAATATTTTTACAATTAATTGATTTTATTTCTCATTATTTATATATTTTTAAAAAAAATTATATTTTTTTATAAAAAATTGAAAATTGAATATGTCCAACTTAAGTATAAACCAAACAAGGTCATCAAATGGTTCTTTTGAAGTTGTGTCACCCAATAAGTTATCAATGTTCATGTGTTTGTCCAAAATAACGACAATGTTCTATAATTTTTTCTATAGTTCTCATCTTTTTGGTCGTTGGCTCTTTAGCAATACTGTCACTGCAAGATGCAATCTATCACCCTCTTAGTGCGGATTTTAGCACTTAGAAGTACCGCCTTATTTTTGCCTAAAAATGAATTGAGACACCAGAAAAAGAAAACTAGAAAAAAGAAGAAAAAGTGATTCAAAACTGTAGTAGTTTGCAAATTTAATAATTAAAATTACTTTAAATCTCTCTGTTACACTGTTTCAAATAGAAGAATTCAAAGAGACAAACTAAAAAAGAGCTCTTAAAATATCTCTAGATTATTATCAATCAAATGGTCATACCCATGACTATAAATCATTCCATCAAAGGTTAAACGTCCATTCTTGAAAACATGCCTTGTTCAATCGACATGGCTTTGACCATAGTCAATTAACACGTTCTAATCTCTTGGTAGCTTTCACGTGAACCAACTCTTATCACCATGATAGCTGCCAAAGGTGGGAATTAAGTCGTGATGGTAGTTACACAAAAGGTCATTCCGCTCGGGAGTCAAGTTTCGCTCAAAAGATCATTCTGCTCATCTTGTAATTCAACTTTTATTATTTTCGGTACTTAGTGGATCCTTTTAAAACCATCTTAGAGTGTTGTAGTTTCTCTCCCAATTGAGGGGAAAGGTTTGCACCATTTTTTATTTCATTGTCACATTTTGTTCACCTATTAATTATATGAAATTCACAGCATTGTCGTATGCTTAGATAGAGGGTTTTCAAAATTTTAACAAGAAATTAAAGATTTATATATATTTGTTTGCAAGTCTAAGAATGTTATATTGATTGAGAGAGGTCACTGAATTGTATTTTCGCAGTAAGCAATTGTTTAGCGTAAAACTTGCAACCGATCGTTCCAATTTGTGATTGACTCATGATGGTTTTTATTGCTCTATTTATTTTGCGATCAATTCGTGATATCTTAGCAAATGCTTCCAATAGCAAATAATGTTATGTGATTTATGACTAGTACTTGCATAAGCTCGACCTATATTTGATTAAACGAGTCAAACTTAGAATTGAGTCAAAAATTGACACCCTCAACTGATATCCTAGCTAAACCCAAACTATATCGCATAGGTTTCAATTTAGTTCCTATAATTTCTAGAATATTGAGTTAGATCTATTTTGGTTATCATGTTTAACCTACACTAAGTTGGTAAATTAGATCATTTAGATTTGATTCAAATTGCATGAAGTTGGATCGGTGGTGTTGTGTTAACCCGATGGAGGAGATTGTTTAGGGGCTCAAATTCAAGTAATTGTATAATAATTTTAAATGACATAAAGAAATTGTGATGTTGAAGTAAAAAAATAAAAAATATTTATATATATATCACACAAATTTTATTATATTATATTTCACATACCCTATTCACAAAATTACATTTTGGTATATAAGGTATTCAAATTTGTATGGGATGGATGTAAATATAATAAAAAAAGGAAAAAATAATAGGAATGCAAGTGTTGTGGGCAATCTTCCAAAAATACCCTCGTCGTTGAATGCTGCGCCAGGAGTGTCAGAAAATAACGTAAAGGACAAAATGGAAGCACAGTCTTTTTGGTAGTTTATATTAATTAATATAAAAGTCCAACAAAAACATCTCATCAAATGACTAAAATACCCCCATCTTTCATTTCTTCCATCGACTCAGGTCCTGGCTAAAACTACGATAAAAAGGGTATTCTGGGAAAGAGGAAAAAGAGAACATTCTTGCTAACCACGATACCCTAGCGAACCGGCGGCTAGGGGCCAGGCCAATACGCCGGCACCGGCAACAGCTACGGCGGCGGTCACTGTGGATGGAGCATTAAATCGGCCAGATCCGGACGGCAACGGCGAGGGTGCCGGAGCAGCGCTCTTCGACGACCAGGAGGGCGAGCTTCATGCCGCCCCAGCAGTATCCGCGGCTGCATATGAAGTAGTAACGGCCAGTTTCATTGAGCTGGAACGCGTAGCTGTCTCCCCTGCTCCAATTCGAGATCGGATGATCAGCTGAGCACCTATCGTAGTCCGTCGAGTTCACCCGCACCACGTCGTACATTCCCTTCTGGAAATGGAAGACTGCGGACATAACGAAACAACAGTTCTGAGACGTAAAAAAAAGATTGATGGACAGAAAATGATGAGGAAGGCGAAGGATTGGTGGTGGAGACTACCAAGCCAGTCACCACGGTGGAAGTGCCCGCCGGCAGCCCAGTCTGTGTAGTTTACGTTATTTGCCCAGTGCTCGTGGCCGCCGACCTCGTGAACCTCAGCAGCGGCTAGGAGGCTCCGCCGTGGAGCAACGGTGGGCACAAGCGCCAGACTAAGGAGAAGGAAAATGAAGTGCGGCGGCCTCATTCTCGCAGCTTCAGTTCCGCAGCGAGAGAGAGAGGGAGGGAGAGAGAGAGAGAGAGAGAGAGCTGCGAAACGGCAAAAGCAATGAGCACGCTCTGCGCGTTTCAGAGGCCGGTGGTATTTATCGGGTTATGACGAGCTGCTGATTTTGTGAAATAATAAAATTAAATTATATACAGATTTTTTAAAATATTATATAAGGATTTAATTGCAAATAGATCATAACATTTTGGTGAGTTGCAAATAAGTCCAGAGCTAGCAATCAATTACAAATAAGTTATTAGGTTTTTGTTAATGTCAGTGAGTGACAGATTTAAGGGGGTTTGATTCAATGTTACGTCATATTATCTAAATTATGAGCGAGTGAAGCGTGCAAGTTGAGCATAGTTGCTTTCTTGGGATTCAGTCTGCCAAATTTTTCGAGTCGCAGGACAGCAAAGACCTATCGTAAATACTCAATGTACTCTCCTCGTGAACGACTGTAGATCAAAATAGAGGACAAGAAAGACTCCAATGAAAGGACAGAGTACCTGCATCATACTAAGTGATAATTCTATAATTGTTTTAAAAAATTATCCAAAAATACCGTTAGACCACATAATTATTTTTTATAAATATATAGGGTAAATTGCACAGGAGCTCCTGAGGTTAGAATGACACTATAAATAGGTCTCATATTTTGAAAAGCCTAGATTTAGGTCTTACATATGAAATTTGTTGATTTTTTACTATTTTATTCTCAAATTTTTTACTCATTCTCCACATTATTCTAAAGCATTTCGAGAGAGTTATAAGGTTATTTTGGTCCATATGAATATGACTAATAGTCAAATTTAACCGTTACTATCTAATTGAACCATCCAAAAAAATAATATTTAAACTAAGGGACTAAATAACAGTGTAAACACAAACTCGGGCACCCAGATCTAAGCTTTTTGAAAATATGGAACTTATTTACAGTATCATTCTAACCTCAGGAGCTCCTGTGCAATTTATTTAATAAAATAATATAATATCAAAATAACATAAAATCAAATGACTTCTTAATATAATTGAGATATTATCCGTTTTAGTCCAACCTCACATTAGGGCTTACTATTTTTTATAGAAAAGACTTAAGTTTTGTTTCTTAAAATACACATGGATAGATAAATTAGTGGGATATTATTGTATAGTTCTATAACTTTCTTTTATATTTTGATACGGACTAATAGCACGCACTTCTATTTGTCAAAAGCCTTTATGTTCAACTCTCTTCATTAAATTTTAAAATTTTTCTTTAAATTGAATGAGTGGAAAGGCGAGCAATAATAAATAGAAAATAAAAATAACATTTATATATAAACTAAATTAGATATAATTTACACATATGTTTGAAAAATCAAGTGGCAAATTAAATCAAGTCAAATTACTTGGGACCTACCCAATATTTGTTGACAGGACCTGTCGTCAAATTCAACGGTGCATTTGGCACCTCCTTGTAATTGATTTGGGTGAGGTGGCTTGCTCACAACAGTACTCAACTCACCTTTCAAAAAGATAGTACCCAACCAGGGACCCTGATGTAATTTTTTTAAAAATACGTAAATTTTTTAAAAAAATTACTTTGAATGAAATTTATAAATAAATTATTGGCTTAGAATATCCAGATTTTATTTTTTATTTACATTAATATATTACTTAATATAGTTCTTGACAAGAGATATGGTGAGAGGGAAGAACTCATTTTAATTACTTAATTAGCATATCTCAAAAATAATTTTGGAATAATTACTTACATGGCACATAATTTAGTTTTATTTATATTTTACCTATCCATTCTTAGTTAATTATGCTATGCACACTCAAAATATTATAAAATCTTACATATACACATTTGAATTAAAACTTAATCAAAATCTATTAAAAAAAAATATTCTGTTAGTAAATCATTAAAATTATATTTTTACTCTTAATAGTACATATTTTTCTCTTCCTCAATACCACACTAAAGCGCTGATTTATCCTAAAATTAATTCACGTCGCGGATGTCTCCTTCCTTTGTCGTCACCTAAATATTAAGATTTTAGGATTTTCACTCAAAATAAATTTAAATATTCTTAAAATAATATGATGAACGGCTCAGATTTTTTGTAATCTAACTATAGTTAGGTTATTGAAAAATTATGATTACTCATTATAATAGAAATAAGTTAAAATATGTATATGTAAGATTTTATAATGTCTTGAGTGTGCATAGTATAATTAACTAAGAATAGATGGGTAAGGCATAAATAAAATTAAATTGTGTGGCATGTAGGTAATTATCTCTTTTTTTTAAGTAGAAAAAAGAAAATATAAATAAAAAAGAGTGGAACCGATCTGAAACTAGTATCAAAACTAGTATCCAATTCCCCGTTTTCGGATTGATTTAGCCGAAACTTCATTGCCGGTCCTAGGCTAGAATTTGATCGATAAAGAATTGATCCGAACAAGTTTAACTACAATCGATGTATCTGATCTGAAATCAGTTGCCCTAGTCTGTTAAGTCAGGTCGGGCTAACCCAAATCAAATTAGCAGAAGATTTTTTGCTCGTCCTTGGGCCCAACTCAATCTAGTAATCAACACTAGTAGAGAAAACCTGTTTTACGGCGGTTAAAGACCGCCTTTAAATATTAATATAACCGCCGCGTATTCAAACACCGTAATAGGTAACAGGACTTTAACGACGGTTTGGACCGCCGTTGTAGTTATACTATAAAAGACGGTTCTTTACAGAACCGCCGTCTAGTAATTTTTTTTTTAAATAAAAATTTTTTTATCAAAAATTAATACGATACACAGCAGTAATACATCCATTGATATACAGCAATTATATATACATCCAGAAGCAGCAATTATATACATCCAAAAGTCATTTCAACCATTGAATTCATAAATAAAAACAACAATATCGATCACATAAAACATAACTTCAATTACATGAACCTTTAATATTACATAGCAAAACAAATGCAGATACAAAACCACAATAGCAACAGGTAATCTGAATTCATGAAACAAAACTGCTATATAAGCTCCATGACCTCAAATGTACTCATGCTGAATGACTGTAGAAAGAAAAAATATATAAATATCATATTGCATGTAAAAATAGATTTAACTGCAAGATAAATAAAAAAGAACTAAATGAAGTCACAAAACTGAAGGAAACTCTAAAACAATGATAAAGTGAGGTATAGATTACAATTCACAGTGTAAATAAAAGCTTTTAAAAAGATGGTTCAATGAAGGAAAACCAACCTAAAGCATGGAAATCAGTATAAAAATAGATTTAACTGCAAGATAAATAAAAAAAAACTAAATGAAGTCACAAAATTGAAGGAAACTCTAAAATAATGATAAAGTGAGGTATAGATTACAATTCACAGTGTATATAAAAGCTTTTAAGAAGATATGGTCCAATAAAGGAAAATCAACCTAAAGCATGAAAATCAGTATAATCAAAAAAGATTATTTGCATAAAAATATAATGCTACCTAGCTTGCCAGATGAGCTGAAAATGCACGAGCAAATGCCTCCCCTCTCCGCTTAGCATCATCTGTACCACCCTCATTTGCTACAGCCTACCCCACAATAAATAGCAACATCACAGGGACCCAATCGAGTTCATTAGAAAAAATAAGACCATTAATTTTAAGTCGAGTCCAACCACAAGGACCCAATCGAATCAATACCACCACCAACTGCTCAGGGAAAACCAGATCATTTCCACTTACAATAAAAACTACCAGAGGACTATGGTATAGAAGTATGAGACTAACATATGGTTTATATGAACTTTTGTATATAAATAAAATCATACCTTCGTAGTTATTTTTTTAAGCTCCACGTTGTACACCTGTAAATTAAATTAGTAATTAAGATTTTATAATTATCACATAAATAATCAAAAAGATTATTGTAAATGTTATACCATCTCATAGTTTTCATTCATCCCATATATATGCTGCTAATGGCTCACGAATATCATTGTCAAATTTGTCATTACTAAATTCGCTCTTATTTTCCAACAACTACAAAATTAAAATTAGTTAATAACATAAAGAATTAAAAATCAAAATAAATATTCTAGACCACGTACAATAGGAGGTATTTCTGATAAACTCGCAAATACAATGTGACGTATATACATGAGTATGTAATATCCACACTTAATATCATCATCTTGTATCGGACACTAATTAACCACAAAATTGAGTATATTATAATATGATCATTAAAATTCACTCAATTGAAAAATATAATGTAGTTACAATACTTTTACTGTCTTTACTTTAACTGTAAACTTTTTCTTTTGAAGACGCGTCATACAAAAATTTATCATCGAACTGTCAAAATTCAGAAAGTATTTATGCACAATAAAATAATAATCATTTATTAAAAATATAAATAAAAATATTTACTTACCGATCGACAATATATTTAAGTTGCTGTCGATAAGGCTGACGGACAGAATTCATCCAATATATGCATAATCTGTATGGATCCAATGCAGCTAACATCCAATGGTCCCTATTAAAAGATTAAATATTATATATAAATTTCAATATACTTGAAAAATTAAATTTTAATATTTTTAAAAAACTTGTTGAAACTTAAATGCTGTGGCGCATTATTCTATTTGGTCTAGCTTCCATTATTCTATTTCTCAATGCTGTGGCGCATTGATTCTTATCATTTATTAAATCTGCAATGCTTTGTGGATCCACAAAGCAATATTTACCTCTCAAATTGCTATCTGCTCTAATTTAATTATATAAACACCTGTACGAATACAATAATATTAAATTAGATTTTTTTATTGAAAAATTTAAATGCATCTACAAAATGTGTATATATATACTTACCCGATGTAAGCACTTATCATCGACTCACCGATTTTTTCGAATGCGTCAAACTCCAAAATTTTCTTTTTATCAAATAATAATTGCTTGTCATACCCATAAACGTCGGCAGGAATAAGAATATACATCAACACCTCATCAGTCAATGCATGAATTGCATGTTCTAACATCTTATTTAAAAATGACATAAGAACATGATCTTTTTCCTGTATGTAATTTATATATATTAGAATTATAAATTACAAATATATGTAAATGTATGCCAATGATAATAAATAATATTATTTATCTGAATTTTTTTATTTTGACTTGTTGAAAATTTTTCATCGTGTCGTGCTTCAGTAGATTTAGATTTTAGTCGCTTTAAAAAAAATAAAAAAAATTAATAATATAGAAAATTTTAAAGCTATAACATTAATAAAACAAAATATTATACCTGATCATCATGAGAAATAAGCCATGTGGGCCAAGGAATAACATATCTTAATGCTTCACCAATTATTGTTTTATCATCAATTGGAAAAATGAGACTAGCAGACCCATCAATTACATGATCAACAATGACTGTACATGTTCCATCGCCATCGATAATGTATGTACAACATGAGCAACTGGATTCACCATTCTCCCATGGGTGACCACATTATTAGGAGTAACACAAGCAATCAAACACGTCATTTCCTATGATATAAATTTATAAAATGTAACTAAAATCATAATATAACGACCATCCTAATTTATTTAGAAAATAATATATAAATAATACCTCAACTAATACAGGAGGTGAGCTTGGGTTGCCTCCCATAAAAGAACCTGATACGCTCGCCAGAGGACTTGCCTGGGTAGATCCATACCCTCTCATTACTATTTCCTTCAATAATGTCATATCTTCTTCGAGGCGAGAGATATGTTACTGCTGCTTAATGTTCTCCTCTCTCAACTGCTGAATATCAGCAGCAGTGGCCGAACTAGACGATCTTCCTCTTCTATTCTCCTTAAAAAAAGAAGTTATTGTCTGAAATTTTTCCCCAACTCTAACTCTTCCAGGATGCTCTGGCTCTTCGTAAGCCAAAGCAAATAGATCACTCCTACCTTCAGGATGAATTATGCCTTGAGTAGCCTGTGTGGCCAACTCATCCTATACAAAAATAAAAGAATTTTAAATATATATATTAAAATATTATAATTTGTATGCGAGCAAAATTCAAATTACTTACAATCCTGGTCCCAAGCTTTTCAGAGGCTACATTGATATAACGACTATCATTTCTTTTATGTGCAACTTTCCATAGGTCTGACTTAGGGATAGGATCCTCAGTTCCAATTTCTTTTTGCTATAAAATATAAGATAATATAAATAATCATATTTCATGGTAAATAAAAATAAAAAATAAATATTTGTATATCGATCTACCATCTCCTGCTCCAAGCCTGCATAATCCTTCCTTGAGGTAGTGTGATGGTATTTCTGACTCTTTGCCCTTTCTACAGCTATGCGACTTTTATTCTATATAAAATATTAAAATCATAATGTAATTATTAATTTTAGATAATACATATGACTTCAAAAAAGAAAATTTACCTGAAATTCTTCAGAGATATGATAGTTGACAAATAAATTCCAATCTTGTTGGGAGATAAAATTATAGTCTTCAGGAATAACATATCGAGCTTCTTCATCTTTCTCCTCGACAAATTTCTTGTACATAAAAGATTTTCACGTCCTCCACTTCTTTTTCATATGAACAAATAACTTGTCATGCAGCTCATCCACTCTATCAAATGTATTCTGAAGAAAAAAATAATAAAAATATTAACAACTTAAATACTTTTTCAAAAAAATAAAGAAAATATCTTACCGTTATTTGTTCCCACATTAATTGTTTATTGGATTCTGGGACTTCACGCCAGTTAATGTATGAGATAGGGGCTTTATGTTGAACTACGACTCCCAAATAACTCATCAACTGATCTGTGTTTCTCCCAGGTACTGGTAAGCCATTGGCTATCTCAATTATTAATTTTTCAGTATTCTTTTTATTTGTTGTCAATTTTAACAATTGAGAATTTTTATCTTTTGAACTTGATATTTTCATTGTTTGAGCAATTAAAGAAACCCTGCTATTCTGAACAACTCGTTTGTTGTCCCGTTCTTTAGTGAAAAAGCGATATCCATTAATAATATATCCATCGTACTTCACCACACAGTGATTTGGTAAAAATGTTAAATATTTCAATGACTTATCGATGTTAGCACTTTCTGTTCCACATAATAATGTAGATATACGATAGCCAAACCATTCAATGAACTCTTTGATGTGCTTATTCTGAATTCATATCTCATTTCGTGCATTTAAAGAATTTTTACTTCATAATTGTTCTTTGTGCTCTTCAATATATGAATCCACAACCACTGAATTACGCAAAATATATAAATGTGCCTGCCTTAACATGTTAATATCTACAACATGATACTTCCCTGATGTAATGCCTTTTCCGTACTTGTCAACTGCAGTATGATCAATAGAAATTCCAATTGGGTTAATATTATGTAAGTATTTATTACAAAATTCTACAACCTCTTCAGCGACATAGTTCTCAATTATACAAGCTTCTGGTCTGTAACGATTACGAACGTATCCTTTGAGTATTTTCATATATCGCTCGAAAGGATACATCCACCGCAAAAAAACAGGTCCACAGAGTTGTACCTCTCTTACTAAATGAACTGTTAAGTGTACCATAATATCAAAAAATAAAGGTGGAAAGAATATCTCCAACTCACAAATTATTTCAATAATGCAAACTTGAAGTGCATCTAACTTGAGAGGATCTACAGTTTTAGCACATAAAGAGTTGAAGAAGAAACATAGCCTCGTTATTGCACTCCGAAGTTTAGCATCCAAACTGCCTCTGATAGCAACAGGTAACAATTGTTGCATTAACACGTGACAATCATGCGATTTCAAATTAATTAATTTCAATTCTCTGAGATTTACGTGATTTTTCAGGTTTGAAGAATAACCATCTGGCACCTTTAACTCATACAAAATCTTACAGAATCACTTCTTCTCCTCTTTCGTGAATGTATAACATGCATGTGGAAGATATGTTCGGCTGCCATAGATCTTAGGAGCAAGCTGCTGTCGAATCCCCATACTTACCATGTCTAATCGTGCATTTATACTATCTTTACTTTTTCCAATGACATTTAATAGTGTACCAATAATACTTTCACAAATATTTTTTTCTATATGCATGACATCTAAATTGTTACGCACATGCAAATATTCCCAATACTCAAGGTCAAAAAATATTGATCTTCTTTTCTAATAATTTATTTTTGGAGGATCTTGACTAATGGTGCTCAAAACTTGTATCAACTCTTTCCCATTAAGTGGGTATGGAGCCTTGTCAAACTCAGCATTACCATCGAAAGCTCTTTTTTTTTGCGAAACACATGATCTCGAGGCAACCACTTTTTGTGATACATGTAATATAATTTCCTTCCATGTTTTAAATACTGTGCATTAGTCTTATCACCACAAATAACACATGCATAATAACCTTTAACACTACATCCCGCCAAATTACCATAAGCTGGATAGTCATTCACAGTCCATATAAGTGCTGCCCTTAATGTAAATAGCTCATGCCGGTAAGCATCATATGTCTGCACTCCTTCTTTTCATAACTTTTTAAGATCATCTATAAGTGGAGAAAGATAAACATCTATTTTATTTTCAGGTTGCTTCAGTCTAGATATCAACAAAGTCAACATGATAAATTTATATTTTATGCATAAATTAGAAGGTAAATTGTAAATAACCAAGAATACAGGCTAACAACTGTGCTAACTACTTTGAACACTGTGCGGATTAAACCCATCAGTGCACAGCCCAAGTCTTAAATTCCTCGGATCTTCAGCAAAATTTGGAAATCTAATATCGAAAGATTTCCATTGTGATGAATCAGCAGTGTATCGCATCATTCTATCAAATACACGCCCTTCACCATCAGCATGCCAAGTAAAATTTTTAGCATATTCTTTATTTTGGAATAGTCTTACAAAGCGCGGTATCGGGGGCAAATACCACAAAACTTTTCCTAAAATTCCAACTTTTTCTTTAATGTCATCTGCACACAGCTTCCACCTTAATTTCCCACATTCTGGACATTGTTCTAATCCACTATACTCATTTCGATATAAAATACAATCATTAAGGCATGCATTGATCTTCTCGTAATGCATTCCTAACTTACGAAGCATTTTCTTTGCTTCGTAAGTTGAATTCGGAAGTTGATTGGGAGCTGGTAACAAATCTTTTAAAAGAATAAGCAACTCTATAAAACACTTATTGCTTAAACTATTTGCTGCCTTTAAGTTAAACAAACGTATTAGTGTGGAAAGTTTAGTAAAACTTTTACAGTTAGGATATAATGGACTCTTAGCCTCTTGAAGCAACTCTTCAAATTATTCTGAAGCTTCTGATAAATTATTTTCAATATCCCAAACTAGATCTTTCATTCTATCTTTCTCGACTGTATTTTTAATGTTAACATTAGCACATGTAGATGACGTACTTCTCCCATTATTATTTATTTCATTTGTTACAGATTCACCGTGCCAAATCCATCTTTCATAAGTCTCATCAAATCCATGAAAAAATAAATGATCTTTCACAATATTGGCTTCAAATAATTTCATATTTCCACATCTCAAACACGGACATCTTATTCTGCCATTAACTAAGCATTCATTCTTCAGTGCAAAATCTATAAAGGAATTTACTCCATTATCATATTCAAATGATCGTCGATCCATTTTAATCCAAGATCGATCCATATATAACTACCTATATGATAAGGCATAATATAATTAATATAATTAATGTGTGTTAATTAATTCAGCTTACATACAAAATAAATTCTACTTATACATCAGAATGAACATGTAAATAAACTGAAAAAAATAGAATAAGTATTATTTACCTTATGTAAAATTAAGCAGAAATGATAGTTAAAATTTCTGAATCCCAATATTTTGAAATTAACCTGAAAAAATAATAACAAAATTAAAAAACAAGGAAGTAGATTTACCTTAAGAAATTAATTTTTGAATATAAATATTTCAGCCAAAAATAAAAATGAAGAAGAAGAAGAAAAAAATGGTGGAAGAAGGTGAAGTTTGCTATATCCGACTTCGGCGGGGGTGTAGGGCCGGGAATAAGGCTAGATCTGGGGTCGGCCGACGTCGGCGAGTGAGTAGGGCCGCGAATGCGGCTAGATCTGGCGTCGGGTAGGGTGTAGGGCCGCAATGAGGCTAGATCCAGCGTTGGAGAGGGTGTAGGCCGACGTCGGCGTAGAAGTAGGGTTTTTCCGTTTGAAACAAATGAGCAAAATGAAGTCCAAAGAGCGTATATAAAACCTTTAGTCGGCATTGGCGAAGGAGTAGGGCTGCGAATGCACCTAGATCTGGCGTCGGGTAGGGTGTAGGGCCACAATGAGGCTAGATCCAGCATTGGTGAGGGTGTAGGCCGACGTCGGCGTAAAAGTAGGGTTTTTCCGTTTGAAACAAATGAGCAAAATGAAGTCCAAAGAGCGTATACAAAACCTTTAGTCGGCGTCGGCGAAGGAATAGGGCTGCGAATGCACCTAGATCCGGCGTCGGCGTGGAATGTCCGGCGTCAGCGAAAGTCTGAGAGAATGGCAGCTCAAAAAGAGGAAGATGGAAGAGGAGATCGACGCGCGGACCTTGATCCGACTAGGTGAAGTCCACCGGCGACGAGCTACCCTCACGTCGCGACGTGCGAAAAAAGCTTAGAGAGATTAGGGTTTTTTCGTTTGAAACAAATGAGCAAAATGAAGAGACCAAAGTGCATATAAAACCTTTAGACGGCGGTTGGCTTCGTCAACCGCCGTCTATATGTACCAATTCCAGGTCGACCTGCCTCCGCGACCCTCAACAGAAACTTTGGGTCATCTTGGGGATTTTTTCAGGTCGACCTGAGGTCAACCCGGTAGTACATTAGACGGCGGTTGGCTGTGCCAACCGCCGTCTAAAGTACAGACGGCTTTTGACTAAGCCAAACGTCGTCTAATGTTATCGACCCGAGGTCGACCTGCCGCAGCGACCTTCAACAGAAACTTTGGTCATCTTGGGGGATTTTTGCAGGTCGACCCGAGATATATACGACGGTTGACTCAGCAACCGCCCTCTAAAGTACTGACTTTAGACGGCGGTTGGAGGGGTGAATCGCCGTCGAAAATATATCTATCACATTATCAACCGCCGTATAATATTTTATTGGAAAGTTTTTGCAGCGGTTTTTTGTTTTAACCGCTTTTATAAATGTGCCATAAAATGCATATATTGTACTAGTGCAAGTCAAACATTTGTACTTTAAGACGAGTTTACATGACCTTTATTTCAATAAAAATTTAATAAAAATTAAACATTCAAAGCCTAGCACTTCACTGAATCATTTAAATATGGAATTATAATTTTATTTATATTTAATGAAGTGTTGAATTTAAAATTTACAATAAAAACAACAAAATAAATTTTTTTTCCTGCTAAATGGAGAAGCTATATGAATTTTTTATTTTCATTGTACTCTTATTAAATAATAAATTTTTATTTAGTTCAAGATATATAAAATCACTCTATACAGCATTTGGACGTGTCTTTTTAGCCTTTTTTTTTTACTTTTTTTACATAGGCAAGATCTAATATTTTAACTTTCTTTACTGAAATTTTTATTGGCCTATGACTTATATTTCCAAACTATCTAAATCGACTCTCACTGAGCTTATCTTTAATTAAGGTCACTCCAATTTTTTTATGGATATACTTATTTTGTATCTTATCTTTTCACGTGTACCCACTTAGCTATCTTAACATCCTTATTTCTGCGACACTGATCTTATTTGTGTGTTTCTGTTTTATAGGCCAGTATTCAGCATCATATGATATTATTAGCCTAATAGCTATTAGGTAAAATTTACTTTTAAATTTGAGTAAAATTTTTCTATCACACAATTGATATGCTATATACACTCCTCAATTTCATCCAACATATTTAGATCCTACTAATAATGTCATCATTTATTTCACCATTATTTTATATAATCAATCTAAGATTTTTAAATTATTTTCTCTTCTTGATAACTTGATCATTAATTATCATCTCTTCATTATAAGTATTTTTTTCATAACTAAAATTATAATTTATATATTCAATTTTTGATTTATTAATATGAAACTTTTAGAGTCTAATGTATTTCTTCATAACTCGAATTTTATCTTAGTCCCTTCTTTAATCTTATCAACAAAAGAGAATATTATCTGCAAAAAACATACTTCAAGGTACTTATTCTTGAATGTGTCCAGTCAAAATATTTATAAGTAATGCAAAGAGATGTGAATTTAAACATAAACCTTGATGTAATATAATTAAAATAGAAAAATTTTTAATTAAATAATTTTATGTTCGAATACATATAACTGCCCCTTTATATATATTCTGAATAATTTGAATATTAATAGTATAAATCTTTTCTTTTTTTTTAATTTTCTAGAGCATTTCTCGGATTTATCAGTCTTTTTTAAAATCAACAAAAACTAAATATCCTGAATTTGAAATTTAACATATAAAAATTAGAGATAAAAGAAAAAGTTTATTGAAATTGAGTTCACTGTTATCAGATATATATATATATATATATATATATATATATATAATTTGAAAATAAAGAGAGAGAAAATGAAGATAATAATAATAATGCATGATTCATAAAAAAAATTGGCTCAAGGAATTACTTGAAGGTTTTTGATTAACATCTCGTCTTTCCATTTTTCTAATAAATTAAGAGGGCATTTCGTTTAATATTATCTTGATATTATATTATATTATCTCGAGAAAGTAATTATTTGATTTAATGACTCCTATAAATAATCTTCAATTATATTATAAAATTATTAGTCAAAAGATGACATCTAGACGTCATGACATCTAGGTTACATAACATAACACCAAGATAACAACAAATCAAACAACCCCTAAGTCTCTTTCTATGGTGGGATCTATTTTGTTTTTTCACTTATAATTGCAAAAAAGTTTTAATTCTTATTTAATTTTTTAATTTGATCTTAACAATAAATTTTAATTTCTCTTTTGTCAATAGAAGTATACTATTTTATAACCAAATTACATAAATTTTAGTATCTTTTTTATTTCATTCTTAATTATTACTGTATGTTGTATGTTATGTTTGATTTTTTTGTTATTATAATTAAATCATGAAAAAAAATTATTGAGAAAGAGTTAAAAGTTTGTTTTGGCTTGAATCAATAAAAAATTTATTGAATTGGCTTGTCTGAAAGATACTGACAACTGTAGGGATCAAGTTGCAAAATTTCTTCAATATGGACTTATTATAGAAGATTTAAACTATATGACCTGTATGTAATTTACCCAAGAGGAAAGGAATTATTGGGTCGCCGACACGACTCGGTTTCGCCCTCGGCGCCGCTCCCACTTCCACTTCTGCTGCCAAACGGTCGACGGCGCCGCCGCCACCAATGTCAATAGCACCTTCCCTGCTTCCACAGAGCTTTCAACTGCTTCTGGCTGCCGGTGATTCTTGGCTCTTGTCGCATCTTCATCTTCCAAATTTGTCTGGCGGCTGCGGCGTTGTTGCCGCCCCCTCACCGGGCTTTAGAAACTTCCCCATCCGATACGCCCTCAATCTCGGCGCCGGATCCGGCGACTAATCACTGGTAATTTGCTCTAAGACGAGAAATTTGCCGTATTTGAAAACTTTTTGATTTTGTATTCGCGTTTGATTTTCTCCCCAAACATATTGAGGAAAAATATATTTCTGAGGAGTAATTTGATCGATTGCAGATATCCATCCCTAAGAAAATGAACATGAAAGATGATCAGTTTGCCATGTAGAATTTTGGTTTTAAAGAACTGGAGGCTGTCTTTTATGCCCATTAGATCTATAAGTCAAAACTTGTCAAGCTTTGTTGACGAAAGTTCATCAATCCAAGGCTTCAATAGCTTAGAACTTTTTGCTAGACGTCTAGAAACCAGTCAAGATATCATATCCGTGAGAAAGCTTCATGCTAGCATTATCACTCATGGGCTGGGTGAGAGCATATTTCTGGGGTCTAAATTATTGAATCATTATGCAATCTTTGGAGGATTACGGGAGTCCAGATCAGTTTTTGATAAGATTGTTAACAGAAATCTCTCCCTTTGGAATTCTGCTCTTGTTGGGTATTACAGAGCTGGCCAGTTCGAAGAAGTTCTATGGTTGTTTCACAAAATAAGAATTGAAGGCATTGGGATTGATAGTTCAGCCATTACATTCAGTGTGAAGAGTAGCACGGAGCTAGAGAATCTTGGTATTGGAAGATCAATTCATGCAAATGCTTTCAAGTTTGGTCTAAACACTGATAAATTTGTTGGTTCATCTCTGGTTTGTTTATACTCTAAGTGTGAACAAATCAATGATGGATATCAGGCCTTTCAAGAAATCTTTGACAAGGATGTTATTGCCTATACTTCAATGATTACAGCGTTTTCTAATATTCATGGTTTGCAGGCTAAAATGGCATTATGGATTGCTTCTGATATGCAACGAGAAGGATTTTCAGCTAACCGTGTAACGTTAATCAGCTTACTTCAGGCAGCAGGTCAGCTGGAAGCCCTCAGAAAGGGTCAATCAGTTCACTGTTATGCTTTGAGGAGAGGTATGGATAAATTCGATGAAGTTCTAGAAACTTGCATTGTGGACATGTATGCTCGATGCGGGGCGTTTAGTTTTGCGAACTTTATGTTAATGAAGCAGGAGGGAAACCATGTTGCCTCTTGGAATGCCCTTTTTTCTGGCTATGTTAGCTGGGGCAAGAGTTCAGAGGTATTGAGATCTTTCTATACTTTGATGAAAGAAGCAAAAGTTTTTCCTGATTCAATCACTATATCAAATGTATTAACGGCATGTGCTGATCTAAAGTACTCGCATTTTGTTAAGGATATTCATGGTTACATCATCAGAATGGACATTTCACTTGATTTAGTTGTGCTTACTTCTCTTGTTGATTTGTATTGTGGATGTGCTAACATAAAATATGCAAGGATTTTGTTTGATAGTACGACGATAAGAGATTCTGTATTCTATAATGTAATTGTTTCTGGATATTTATGCAACAAGCAGATTCTGGAGGCTATCAAAATGCTGCAAAGAATGCGTCATGATGGCATCAGACCCAATTCTGTGACCATGTTTAGTCTTCTTTCAGCTTTTGCCGATGTGATAATAGATACGAAAATCGGAAAGTGGATCCATGGCTTTATAATAAGGCATGATCTGCATTCGGATATTGATGTTTGTAACCAGATTATGCACATGTATGCAAAGTGGGGACACATTGATGCTGCAAGGAAGATTTTTGAATCTGTGAAAAAGAATTTGGTTTCATGGACAGTAATGATGGTGGGCTATGTGAATAATGGCGATGCCAAAAAAGCTATTTTGTTGTTTCGAGAAATGCAGTGTGTAGGAGAGAGACCCGATCACATTACGCTCATCACCTTAGTTCAAGCGCATGCACAGCTTGGATATTCTCATAAAGTTGAAGAAATCCTCGGTTACATTTACAGGTTTCTTCTAGAAAAAGATAGTGTCATTATGAACTCGATTATGTTTGCTTTTGCAAAATGTGGCAGGATAGATATGGCCGAGTCTGTTTTCAACAGTATGGAAGAAAGAATATTGACCTCATGGAACACATTTATAGCTGCATATGCAATTCATGGATATGCGAAAACGGTTGTAGAGCTGTTCGATGAGATGCGAAAGAGAAACATTTGCCCCGATGAGATGACATTCAGTTCAGTGCTTTCAGCGTGCAGTCACGGCGGGCTAGTTGAAGAGGGGTTGCGAGTTTTTGATATCATGAAAAGTGAGCATCTTGTTCCTCCAGCAGAGGAGCACTATAGCTGCATGGTGGATCTACTAGGAAGAGCTGGTCACCTTCAGGAAGCCTATGACTTGGTGAAGAATTCTCCATTGAAGGAGAAGAGAACTGCGCTTAGCTCTCTGCTTGCTGCTTGCAGAACTCATAATAATATGAAGCTAGGAGAGGTTGTTGGCAAAGATCTCTTAGAGCTAGAACCTCATAACCCAAGTGCTTATGCTTTGGTTTCCAGCTTATATTCTCAGGAAAGCATGTGGAACAAAGCTGCTAGTCTGAGAACCACAATTAGAAGGAAGGGTTTGAGAAAAACACCTGGGTTTAGCCTAATACAATTAGATATTAATTGATTTCTCTCAATACAAATTTGCTGGGATGCTGAATACAGAAATATAATACAATTTTGAAATTTTTGGATTTCAAATCAGATATCAGTGATTGTTGAGATAGGATATTATGTGCATAAAGTACTCCGAAATAAGAATTCTCGGTGCAGTCATAGATATGGTGTAAATTTACCAAATAATAGAAGTTTGTTTGCTCTCTTCTTTGTCTACTTTGATCCTAAAAAGTACTCTGCATCTGTGAAGTTGAAAAGATCATGTTAATTTATTTTCATGATCATTTTGCTTCAGTTCAAGGTAAAATCATGATTATTTTGCTTTCAATCCACATTTTGGGGGTAGTTTATTATTGTCATATGTTTTATAGTTTGGTCCTTTTTCCCTTGATATTTTATTTATTTCCTTAAATGGTTAGAATTTCTGTGATTGCATTTTTCTTAATCAAATATGATTCATTATCTGGTTGTTTGTTTTATAGTAAAAGATTACATTTTTTGCTAACTTTTCTGTCTATGCTACATTTTGTGGTTTATGTACATTGTTATTATGCTACCTGCAGTATTGCTTCTAGAAATGCCACTTGGGGCTGTAAACAAAACAAGGCTACCTCCTTTTCTTTCTATTTTTTTCATCTTCCTATTATGTAGAATAATTTTTTAATGAAATTTATTAATGCTTTATTTTTCTTGGTAGATCATAAGCAAATTTTTCTCAGAACTCAGTCAACAGTTTTCTTTTCGTTATTTTTTGCATTTTTAATTAATACCTTAATTTTAATATCATTGCAGAGAAATAATCCCTCTTGAATACAGGTACTAATTAAATTTTGATATGTTAATAAGCTCGAGCTTCATGTCAAATATGAATTGAGCTTTAAAAATTTTGTTCATGTTTATTTATTTGTTGTTGTGTCAAATTAAAGCATGTGATCAGCTCTAATCATACTTAGTTATCTTAAGATGATTTTATTTTACTTATTTACAGACCTTTTCATTACAATATTATTTACAAAAATATTATGCCAATGATTATTATTATTATTATTATTATCTCATTTTAATAAGTTATTAAATGCAATACTATGTTGTGATATGATCATCAGTTTTTATAATTAAGCATATGATAATATTGTGATGCCAGTATTAGATATGAAATAAAGTCAGTTATTATATTAGGATACTTGAGAGATGTGATATAAATTAGTTATTATTTTAATACGTGTGTAGGATGTGAAATTAATTAACTATGTGATGTAATATGCTCGTTTAAAATTAAATCAAATTAATTTTAATCAGCCAAATAAATAGATCATAAAGTATTCAAGTACTCATTTACAATTTTTATTATTGTTCATATATTTATTTAAGTATTTAAATAAGTGAGGTTGGACCCTTGTAACATGTACATCGACTAATCTACAGGAAAAATTTTCAATTTGATTTCTCAGTTTATTAAGTTTTCGCATTAAGCCGTTCTTAATCCTTTCAACTATGACGTGTTGAAAAGTTGAAACATGAAAAACGATAAGTTAATCTAGTAAGATTGTCGGTAGGAGTATTGTTTAGTACTAAATCACAACTCTTTTTCACGAGGGTAATAGATAAATAAGTTAGCCACATGCTTCAATGCTCTTGATTTGTTTTCTAGAATCATTTTTCATTCGAAAAAAAACTTTTATCACTCGACGGTTCTTATATGTAACTTCTAAGCAACCGAATCAGAGTCCTTCACTTCCCAAGAATTATGAGATCCCATGAAAAATTAAACAATAAGAAATACTACATCATCAAACATTATTTGTCCACCTACTGATCAACACTAAAATAAGAAACAAATCTACTTTTGATTGGTTTAAAACATATTGAAATTTAGAAAGACATTTTCAAAAATATTATTTTTAAATTCTCTTAGGTTGTAGAGGTACAAAAAATCGAGTTTGAATAAATTAAAAGGGCCAAAAGGAAGAAAAAATAATTACCAAAAAAAGCCTAAAAAAGTCGGCTGGTCAACCCAAGACACTATAGTTGCACGACTAGTTATCAGTCAATTGCTTTAGTAGTAAGCAGGTTTTTATAGGCTCTATTATCAGTCGACTAAATTTAGTCGATGAACACATTAAGGCCAACTACATGGTCAAACCAGTAGTCTAATTCAGCAGTTCTTGAGTTTTTAGTATTCAATGAGGTTTGGATTCGAATTTATTTGCCCTCAAAATTATTTTTAATACTCGACGGGGTTCCTTACCACACTACATCAATCTCTAAGCCTTCCGTAGCATTTTTTTTTTTTCATTTCTTCAAGTCTAAAACTTTAGCTTAATAGTTAAAGAAAGAATGCTCAGAGCCATTAAATAATTACCAGAAATAAAAAGGCTGAAAATTGAAATTTTGAATATTAATTCTAATTTTACAGTCTGCATTTTAATTTAAAAAAATTGAATTTTCTTGTCTATTATTTACCATTCTCAACGATGAAATTTAAATAGGGTTGATATTATAAACCTAATTAATCTTTCATAATTCGATAATTAAGTATAACTAATTAGTTTTAATTAGCTCAAATCATTCATACAAATGAAAAATAGAGCATTATTAGAACCCTCTCACACAACCAATTAAAAAATTAATTAAAGTAATTAAGCTAAGCTTAACCAAGGTCAGTGCACAAACCCAATATTTAAAATATTTACGTAATAAGTTAATTATTATTAATAGATAAAAATAGTAATGATCATTTTCCAACCTCAAAATCATATTAATTATAAAATAAATATTTTATACCTATTGCAGTATAATATATATGTACAATTCAATTGATTTGGAATATAAAAAAGCTCATGAATATAAGTTAAAATAAATTATATGATGTAATTATCATCAATCTTTCATGATAAGAATGTTAATAAAATTAAAAATTAATGAAACAATAATTAAAAATTATTTGTCACTGAATCAGAGCGGATGTAAGCCGGATTCTCATTTTTGTCTTACGACATGTGGTAAATTACATACAAGCTCCTGAATCTAAAGCCTAATATTAGGTAAATCATTTTAAAATTGAACATTTAGTTTTTTAATTTTTGATATAATATCAATGAGTTTTTTTAAATTTTTTTATTATTACAATTTAAAAATCCCAGATTACCCTCTTCTCTCTTCTCTCTCTCTCGAGTTTTCTCTTCTCTCTCTCTCTCTCTCTCTCTCGAGAGAGAGAGAGAGAGAGAGCTCTCGAGAGAGAGAGAGAGAGAGAGCGACTCTACGGAGATGCTTGACCTTATTATCCATGCTAGCAACACTGAGAAGCGCAATGCCAAAGTCGAAATGGACTTTATTGCTTAACAGATTGCTGATCATCTCTTTGATTTTTCGCTCTATACCATGTCTCACCTTTGCAGAAATGCTAATGGGACTTCAGACTTCTTAGCCCACCTCGCTTCCTCTGGCGATTCACTTGGGTGGGGGGCATGCCTCTCTTTAATAATTTTTATCATCTGCTCTTGCAGGACGCTCCTAATTTCCACACTTTCTATACTGTTAATTGATCCTTGGTCTAGGCCACCATTTCAGCAGAGAGAGAGAGAGAGAGAGTGAGTGAGTGAGTGAGTGAGTGAGTGAGTGAAAGTAGAAAAGCAAAGAGGGAGAGATGGGGGGAGGCAGGGGGGAGGCAGCGGGCAGGCGAGGGTCCCCTCCTCAAGTTTGTGCAAGCGCGGGAATGAGGCAGAATGAGAGAGGGGAAAGTAATTTGAAAATTTTATAAAATTTAAATAATAAAAATTATGAAAGGATGCAATTGACAATCATATTAAAGTCTTGTTTGGCAACTGACTAAAAAAATTTTATTTTAGTCATGAGCAAAATATTAAATTTATTTTAAAAAAACTTTAAAAATTATTTTATATTTCATCCTACACAAATTCTAATATTAAACAATCACTTTATTTCACATTTAATACAATTTTTAATATAACTAACTCACTTTATTTCACATCATACATATTTTTTTAAAAATTTTCACAAAATTTTTTCAAACCATCTTTTTTTCCTCCAACCAAACAGAGCCTTAAAAGTCAGACACTCAGATATTAAATTTTTAAAATCATAAACATGAGTGATATTATGCTCTAAATTTTGATAAATTATAAATACTATATATTGCTACATTTTAGATGAGTGACATTATGCTTTAAAGATTTTAGATACCACAAGTATCTCGATATCTAGAGCTGCTGCATGCTATCTCGGATGGTGTTCTTCCAAGGAGATTACTCTTTATGCTGCTATTTATAAAGTAGAAAAATATTTGACTGTCTGTCAGACTCGTAATATTAATTTTCAATCTTTTACTTTTAACTACTTAATTTTTACCAATTTTTTTTTTAAATTGTGTCCAACATCATGTCAACTTAAAATTTTTGCCGTTGTTTTTTCACCATTGTTTTGACTAATCAGTTTCGATTTTATTGGCATTTTTTAATCCCACATCATCATATTACTATGCGTTGCTACATTTTAATTTGCTTAAATTTTTTTAATGAAATTTCGTTATAAATTTAAATCAGAGGTCGGCTCATCTTATCGGCAGCTCTCCGTCTCCTCCTCCTCTTCTTCTTCTTCTTCTTACTCATCACTCTTCGAGCAGCAATGGAAGGAGAGCAGGCGCCAGAGAGAAGCTACTGGCGGAGGAGCAAAGACGACTTCTTCCCGGAGCCCTCCTTCCAGAGCTGGTCGGCCTACGCTGCCGCCCTCTCCGACACCCCCCGGCGCCTCCACGACCGCCTTCTGGGCCGCTCCACCGACGCCATAGAGCTCGGCGACCTCCGAAGCCGCAGCCAGCACGAGATGAAGCGGTGCCTCACCTGGTGGGACCTCACCTGGTTCGGCTTCGGCTCCGTCATCGGCGCTGGCATCTTCGTCATCAGCGGACAAGAGGCCCACGAGCACGCCGGCCCCGCCATCGTCCTCTCCTTTGTAGTCTCTGGCGTCTCTGCCATGCTCTCCGTCTTCTGCTACACCGAGTTCGCCGTCGAAATCCCCGTCGCCGGCGGCTCCTTCGCCTATCTCCGAGTCGAGCTCGGCGACCTCGCCGCCTTCATCGCCGCAGCCAACCTCATCTTCGAGAGCCTCGTCGGCAGCGCCGCCGTCTCCCGCGCCTGGACTTCCTACCTCGCCACCCTCATCAACAGACCCCCAAACTCCCTCCGCATCAAAACCAACTTCGCCGACAATTTCAACCTCCTCGACCCCATCGCCGTCGCAGTCCTCTTCGCCACCACCGCCCTCGCCATACTCAGCACCAAGAAGACCTCCTACTTCAACTGGATCGCCTCCGCCTTCCACGTCATCGTCATACTCTTCGTCATCGTCGCGGGATTCATCAACGCCAACACGAAAAACCTCTCCCCCTTCTTCCCCTACGGCGCCGACGGCGTCTTCCGCGCCGCCGCAGTCGTGTACTTCGCCTACGGCGGGTTCGACAACCTCGCCACCATGGCCGAAGAGACTCGCAATCCGGCGAAAGACATCCCCGTCGGCCTCGTCGGCTCCATGACCATCATCACCGGGATCTACTGCCTCATGTCCCTCTCTCTCGCGATGATGCAGGTATCAGTAATCATCATAATTAACTTACAGTTTTTACATAATTTCTGTTTTTTTTTAAAGTGTAAATCCTGGTTATAAGAATTAATTCACATATTTATTAAAAAAAATAAAAAATTTAAATATTTTAGATTAATTATAAAAAATAATATTATAACTAGCAAGATCCAAGAAGCTAAGCGAATAAAGTAAAAAAAAAAAAACTAGCATATTACATGATAAAAAAAATTTATTCAAAATATATTTAAGATAAATTTTATAAAAATAATAATAAAGTCACCTGTAATGACTCAGTATTGAAAAAAACAGAGAGTGATCGCTGGGTGATGTTCATGTGCCTGAATTGGAATCACCTGGATAAGAAATAATTTCTGACAGATTTTTAGGTAGAGGAGCATATGAATGAATTGTCCTACATAATTTTCATTGATTATCCATTACTATTCTAGTTCTAGCAAATAATTAAATACTAAAAATAATGAATAAGTGAGTATATAAAAGAATTTGATAAAAAATTAATATATCATTTAAAAAGTAATTAAAGAAATTTTAATTAAAGATAAATTTAGAAATAATTGGCTTAATTGAAAGCTGCTAGAAGCTTTGTTAAGGAAATATATCTTTCTCATATAAAAAAAAGTAAGAAGCTGATTAAAAAATATGTATAAAAAATTACTATACAAAATAATATTACATATATATTTTATGAAGTGCAGTAGAAGCAAAAAATTTATATCACTGTCCCCACTTAACAAAATAAAGATTAAATTATTGTTGTTATTGCTGAAATATTTAGTTAATTGATAGAATCAGTTCGAAGTAAATATAATTCGGAGCCATAATTTTATTTGGTTATTGAAATTCTCCAAAAGCTCTGACTTGCCTTGAAAAAAAAATTATTTTATTTTTAAAATTTAATGAGAGAAAAATTTATTTTACTATTAAAAAGTGTGTAAAATGTGAAATACTTTCAATTCTAATATTCGTATTTGTATTAGATGTGAAATAAAATTGATTTTTATAGTTGAAATTTGTATTGAACAAAAAACTCTCCTCGAACCAAACGAGGCCACTCAAGGCATCTAAAGTAGAATTTCAAACATACATTTTCTCTCAAAAATAATTTTAAATCAAGTTCGATCCAATTATAGACGTAAAATGTTCGAGTTGAATTAAAATTTTAAATAAAGTATAAGGCTTAAGAGACCTTGACTCATTTTTCTCCTTAATATTTTATTTAGCATTAATGCTGGTTCAATTAGCAGACTCAAACTTAAAAATGATAAATTTTCATGTCAACTTGCATATGTAATTTTAATCATGAGAAAGATTTATTTCACATTAAATCTATATATGCTATAAATTCTCACCCCATGCAAAAAAAAAAATGTACAAAAATATGTAAATAAAATTGCATATGTGAGGATATAAAAATATAAAATTATTCCTAGTTATATTAAGTACAAAGTTAAGGTTGAACAGTTTATAAACTGACTTAATTTTCACGAAAATATTATTATTAAAATTACATTCTATGCACATTCAATTTTTTCAATGGGAGCTGCTAATGCCGCCCCCCACCTGACAAGCACCCCCCAGGCCCCACCCCCTCCTCCTCTAAAAGTACAATTTTGCCCTCCCTCTTTAATTTATTTTATATATTTTCTTATTTATTAAATTTAATTAATA
>JAEMOT010000211.1:221833-278655 GCA_019297695.1 Apostasia ramifera
GGGGGTGCTGTCAGGGGGATGGGAGTAGCAATTTGCTTTTTCAATATATTCTATCGGAAAAAATTTGTCAATATATTTTTAACAAAAGAAAGAAATTTTTTTTTTTAATATATAATAACTTAACCATAAAGTTTTATTGGGAAAAGAATAGGCCTCTTCCAACAAATTTTGTAATATATTTAATATGAATATAATTTGATGTATTTTTATATTTTTTTAGTTTAATTTAAAGACTTTGGCCAACTTAAAAAAAAAATTCAAAAGCATTTATCATAAATATATTTGTTATGTGTTATCTTGTTTTTTGTGCATAAATTCTCTAAAAATATTGACCATTTAAAATTTAGAAAATGGTAAAAGAGGACATAAAATTAATATTTTGGCCGAACTCTCCATAAGAATATTAATCTAAGAGAATATTAACTCTCTATAAAAATATTAACTCTTTATAAAAATATTAACTATCTATAAGAGTTCTCTATAAGAACTCACTATAAGAATATTAACTCTCTATAAGAACTCTCTATAAGAATATTAACTCTCTATAAGAATATTAACTCTCTATAAGAGTTCTCTATAAGAACTCACTATAAGAATATTAACTCTCTATAAGAACTCTCTATAAGAATATTAACTCTCTATAAGAACTCTCTATAAGAATATTAACTCTCTATAATAATATTTTATTATATTACGTAGATATATGATATTTAAATGTTATGACCTTCTAAGTAAAATTATATAATTTTTTAAAATATTATTTAAAGATATTTTAAAATTAAATAATTATTATTTTAATAATATAATATGATATTAAGATAATATTAAATTAAATGTACTTTAAAAAAATTATCACCCTCATTAGAGAGCTTAAATCTAATCGAAATAAGGGAGACTATCTTAGACCCTGTTTAGCAATGGGCTAAAAATCATGGCTGAAATTAGCCATAGTCAAAATCTTAAATTTATCTCATCCCACACAAATTCCAACATTAAACAATCACTTTATTTCACATCTAACACAATTCTTAATAAATCAATCAACTTTATTTCGCATCTTACACAATTTTTAATATAACCAACTCACTTTATTTCATATCATACATATTTTTCAAAAATGACTAAAAATTACGAAGACTATTTAATCAACGATTGTTCAAAAAATTAGATAGTCATCTTGTAATCATCTATTTTTTTTTTCTTTTTCTGTACGTAAGGTTTATTGTCTAACAAAAAGTAGCTGTTAGATCAGTATACAAACTTTGTGTTATATGTGATCATCTGAATAAATTAGAATGCTTTTAACTAGTTGTGCCAAAAATATTAGGGCCAAAGATCTAATTATAGTTGCTTGAGGTTGAGGGGCACATTCAAGAGGTGATCCGTCTACTTGGGGTATCACTTTGCTCGATTCGAGATCAAGGGTATTGATCTATTTGTCATTTATTGACCTTGAGTCAACCTCAATTGGGAGATACATGGATCATGTTACAAAGCATATCAAATCATGTGATGTTAAACCTCATAGAAAACTATGATCTTGACATTAATTGAATAACGTTGACAGGCTAATTAATTACTCTAATATTATACATGATCATCATTTTCAAATTAGCTTCATGAAAGCAAATAACCATGCATCTTTTTTTCCAAAAAATGTTTCAAATTAATCGAGATTATTTATTTGCAAAGTTTAATTTTTAATTAAGTTAAAATTAAATTTAAATAAAAATATTTTTTTGTTAAAAATTATAAATGATATAAAATAAAATTTATTATTATATTAAAATATGTGAGAGATTTGATATTAATTAATTATTATTATTATTATTTTTGATTGTTAGTACGTATATAGAATGTAAAATAAATTAATTATATGATATGATTTATATTTAATGCACATGTTTAAAGGCATTAAAAAAAAACAGTCCAATTTTTTAGAAAAAATATTTATGATATGTGAAATAAATTAACTATACGAATTAACCTCAACTTCTAAAAAACTTAAATTGAGTCGCTCTGATTGTAAAACTGCTCTCTTTTAGTCCAAATTAAGTGGTAACTGTCAAATTTTTATATTATATTATAAAATTATTTCTAATAATTAAATTTTTTATTTTTGAGAATATAATTTTAAACTATTAATATTAATATTTTAAAAATTAAAAATTTTTGAGCAAACAAAATAAATATTAAGAAAAATTAAATTTTAAAATTTTTATTATAATAGTGAAATAGAAAAATATATTTGATCCTTTAAAATATATAAATAGTTTAAATTAGAAAAAATAATAGTTAAATATCATTATAATAGAGTCCAAAGCTCAGGAGATTTTATAATCTCGAAGATCAAAATTACAATTTTTTCAAATTCGGGACCAATTTACAATACATTTGCTATCTTGATAGCGGGGATGCAATTTACCTTGGAGAAAATGAGAATTACATACGCATACCCCTCACAATTCTTTTTCAAAAATTTGACCAACAGAAATACACGGAGATCGACCCCAACGCCGCCTATTCCGCCGCCTTCAAGAGCGTCGGCATGAAATGGGCGCAGTACGTCGTCGCCTTCGGAGCCCTCAAGGGGATGACCACAGTCCTCCTCGTCGGAACAGTCGGTAACGCCCGCTACGCAACCCACATCGCCCGGAGCCACATCATCCCGCCGGTCTTTGCCCTTGTCCACCCCAAGACCGGCACCCCCCTCTACGCTACGCTCCTCATCACCTCCGCCAGCGCCTGCATCGCCTTTTTCTCCAGCCTCTCCATCCTTTCCTCCCTCGTCTCCATCAGCACTCTCTTCATCTTCATGATGATGGCCACCGCGCTCCTCGTCCGGCGATACTACGCCGGAGGAATCTCCACGCCGGCGGAATTGACCAAGCTAGTGGTCTGCATGGCGGTGATCTACGCCGCCTCGGTCGGGACGGCTGCTTACTGGGGACTGAACCGGGAGGGGTGGGTCGGTTACTGCTTCACGGTGCCGCTGTGGTTCGCAGGCACGGCGGCACTGCAGATTCTGCTGCCGCAGCGACGGAAGCCGAAGACTTGGGGGGTGCCGCTGGTGCCATGGCTGCCGTCGCTGAGCATAGCCACCAATCTGTTCTTGATGGCGTCGCTGGGGTCCGCCGCTTTCATCAGGTTTGGGATCTGCACGGCTATCATGATGGTCTACTATGTGTTCGTCGGCCTCCATGCGACGTATGATGTGGCTCATGGGTACGCCGGCGGTGATAAAGAGGAAGAAGATCGCCGGCCGCCGGTGGAAGAGGGGCGCCGGATCGACAAGGTGGAAGAAGAAGGTGAGTGATTACGCCAAAGCTCAGTTAATAATAGAACAGATTACTAATAGGTCTCTGCTGTTTATCCAAAATTACATTTTGGTATATTTTTTTTCAAGTATTTCACTTAGATTTTTAGCATTTTTGTAAAATTCCGCGCTTAGCTCTCACAAGAAATTAAAATAGTAACCCAAAATTAAAGCAAATAGAGATCTCCCCACATTTAAATTAGGAGCTTAAGTGAAATATTTTTAAAAATTTAAACTAAAATTTGTATTTAAATTAATATATAATCATAAAATACAAAAGTACCCCTCTCCTCTCTCACCTCCAATAACACCACACTGCTCACATAGAATCTATGCGTGAGGGCAAGCGCACTGCTCCTATGCCAATCCTATACACAGCAGTCACTGTGCAGTCTGCACGTGACGAGCAACAAGCGGCGGTCATGCTAGCGCGCTGGCGGCATCTCTCAAGCACACAGTCGTTCTTGGCGCTGCTTGCTAACCCTCACACATAGGTCTGACACGTTGCCCCATCCCCTGCACCAGGGAATTTGCTATCATCACGACTTCCTTGGTGATGAAAGAGGGGAGGATACTTTTGTCTTATATTTTAAATTAAGTAAAAATGATCTTAATTAAAATTTAAATGTCAATCTTAGAGCCTTATTAAAGGTTTTTGATTTGAGATCAATGATCTCCTCCATATTATCCTCAAATTTCAAACACATTTTAATTTATTTTATTGTGTTTTTTATTCTAATTTACTTTATTGTTTTTTTTTTATAGTAATTTACCTTATTGTGTTGGCTTTGCAGATCTTGTGAAAAAAAGGTTAATTAATTGTCAGTGAGTGTTCTTAACACATCAAGCGAAACCATTCAATGATCAGTAATAATTAGCAAATAATATTATATTTGCATTTATTTACTATTTTTCTAGTTTTGTTATTTTTGTATGTATTTTAGGAAGCTATAAATCAAAATGTTGGGATACAAATAAATGACACGGTCCTGTTTGACACGAGAATCAAAACAGGACCAAAATAGTACTAATTTAAAAAATAACAATAATAATAATAAATAAATTATTTTAATTATTCTACATAAATTTTAATATAAAAATAATATTTTTCTTCATATATTCAATAATTTTAAATAAAAATACAAATTTTATTTTACATTTTAGATCAAAATACTCGACTTGAATATTTTAGTCTAGAATGTGAAATAAAGTTAATATTTTTATTTTAAATTGTTGAGTATATAAAGTAATTAAAATAATATTTTTTATATTTAAATTTGTGTAAAATAATTTAAAATATTTATTTATTATTATTATTATTATTTTTTAAATTAGTACCATTTTGGTCCTATTTTGATCCTCGCGACAAACATGACCTAAGTAATATCATATTTGTTTATGCTGACATCAAAATAAGATTGAACCAAATTGCCCTAAAAAAAATTTATCTAATAAATAAAATAACCGTGCATTGAAACCGTTATAATATAATCATAAAATTAATTTTTTATAAAAATTGTCAAACACAAAATGCTAAAATTATCTTCGTCTTGTTTCCTGGTTTCCTTTCTAGAGCACATGAATTATCGTAAAACTTTTTGTTATAATGACTTGTGCTCTTTTAATATGATAAATGTATTTTAATTTATCTCTTTTAATATGATAAATGTATTTTAATTTATCTACACTAAGCATTGTGTTTATTCTCTAGATTAGGATTAACTATGTAAAAAATTTGCCTGTCATTATTTTAATTTTCATTCTTTTTGGCTTTTGCGCATTGAGTTTAACTCTTTAAGATCATCTCTGTTTTAGATAAGATTAGATCCCTCTACTTGTCATGATAAAATTTTACCTTGTTTATATATATTTGATAACACTTGATTTAATATACCTGGTTTTAGCCATTTGCATGTCTCTTATATCCTTGGTAATAAATAATCATGACAAACTAGCAGAGTGATTTGCACTGCAAACTCTTCTTGTAGGTTTTTTTTCTAAGCCCAACTTTGCTGACATCAACCACTAACTTCAACATTTGTCGTGTTTCTTGCTATCAGCTAATAGTTCTCTAACCAACTTCTTGTATCGTGAAGCAACAACAACCAAGATGTTTTATTAGGCGGTAGTAACTAAATTCTAATGACCAACGCATAGCTATCAGCACTTATATATTGATAACTAATTGAGTCTGCAATAATTTTTTTGGACTTAAATACTAGCCAAAATAATGGAAGATAGGTCGGATTGGTTTGGCTAGCACAATTCTCCCTATTGCTTTATTATTTTGCAATTCTTTCGACCCTCAACTCCTCATCTTCAGTTATCTTAAGTATAGCTACTTGTAACGTCCTTATCTACCTTCTAATGCTTTTAGAAGTTTTTCATGGAACTCTTAGAAGAACTTTAACCCCTTTCTCCCTAGAGCTTATTAGCGACAATTTTACAATGACCTTTCCACTATTGTATGTACATTTTGTAACTCAAGTTTCTACTCTGCTTTGTATTTGCTCGAGCGACCATATGGAATTCAATTTCAAGAACATATTGAATTTGTTCCCTCGTCCTATGATTGTGGCCATATATTAATCTGTGCAAACTTCAACATCATTAAATCTTTTTGTTTTACTTCTTCTATTCATCTTCTAAGTGGCAACACTTGCTTGTTAAAATAATCTTACTTTGTGATCCTCTGCCCCTATATGATCGAAAAAAATTTTGATTCGGTGTTTGCACCATTCAAGAATCAATCATCAAACGCTACGTGTGCACTTCAGATTGCTCCGTCTAATAGGGTGCCAAATAATTTGAGGCTCTAAACTCAAAATTTTTTAATGTAATTAAATTTAGAACATAAATATAAATATTTAAAATAATCAAATTTCATGCATCTAGAGCCCAATAAATTATGAGGCAAAATATTTTTTTGCTAGAAATATATTTATATATATGAAGCAAATCATGTTACTTTTAAAGCTTTTTTCCTCTTAGAAATTCAGCGGACACATCTGGTCCACATATGACACAATTTCATTGGCAATGAGCTGGGCTCCACATTAATTTTCTTTATTTTTTTAATGCAAACCTAGTTTTTGCTAAATTATATTTGAGTTCTTGAGATTAAATTATTTTTTTTAGAAATAATTAACTATATGTCACACCATTTAGTTTTATTTATGTCTTACTCATCCATTCTTAGTTAATTACGCTATGCACACTCAAAATATTATAAAATTTCACATACACACATTTTAACTTATTTTTATTATAATGAGTAATCATAATTTTTTAATAACCTAATTATAATTAGATTACAAAAAATCTGAGCCGTTCATCATATTATTTTAAGAATATTTAAATATATTTTGAATAAAAATTCTAAAATCTTAATATTTAGGTGGCAACATAGGAATGAGACATCCGCGATGTGAATTAATTTTAGGACAAATCAGCGCTTTAGTGTGGAATAGAGGAAGAAAAAAATATGTACGTACTATTAATAGTAAAAATATAATTTTAATGGTTTACTAACAGATTTTTTTTTTCAAATAGATTCTGATTAAGTTTTAACTCAAGTGTGTGTATGTAAGATTTATAATATTTTGAGTATGCATAGCGTAATTAATTAAGAATGGATGGATAAGGCATAAATAAAATTAAATGGTGTGGCAGGTAGGTAATTATTTTTTTTTTATGGCGTTCTGTACTTTTTCAATTGACTCACAAATTTTAAGCTAATTATCATTTCCATGCAAGTTCTTTTAATATTTTTTTTATTAATTTTTAAAAATATTTTTCTAACTTCTCTCATTTTTTTATCCAGATTCTTGAAGAGAAGAGAAGAATAAATAAATGTACATCTGTACTGAAAAAAAGATCATGCTTAAATAAAAGAGCTTTTTCTAAAGTGAATATTATATTTTATAGTGTATTTTGTCATCATCGTCTCATTAGAGAATGAAAAAATTAATAATTAAAAAATTTATATTAAACATAAAAAAAAAAAAAATTATAATTAAAAAAATTTATTCGCTAAAAAGACAGTATTTTAAGCTCAACTCTTCATCTTAAGTAATGAATGCTCTTTTTTTCACATTAAAAATAAAGGGAAATTTACATACAGAACATTGAATTCATCACAAATTATGTATTTCACCATTTTTTAGTAAATATTGTACATATCACACTCTGCTTATGGGTTTTATATTTCTATTGTAACAATAGAAATATAAAAAGAGTGTGATATGTGTAATATTTACTAAAAGATGGTGAAATGCGTAATTTGTGATGAGTTCATTATTTTGTATGTAAATTCCCCTAAAATAAATTTATAAATATTGATAAATTAAAATGAATGATGCAGGAAATGAATCTATTAAAAGGTTTTTTAATAAGTATCAACTATAGAAGGCCTTGTATATTTCAAGACAAAAATATGAACTTTTAATTTATTAATATTTTTGAGATAAATATCATCTGAGATTTTGATGATAAATGATTATAAGTCTATAAATTTGAATTTCTTTTTACAAAGATCTTTGACATAAATTTATAAATTTTAATTTCTTTTTTAATGAATTCTTTCATTATACAATATTTTTAATTTGAATCCCTTTATTAAGTTAAATCTCAGCTAGATTTATATATGTACTCGTGGGAACATGGATTCAACTTTATAGTCTCATAAAAAATATTTTATACCTCAAAAATTATTAAAAAAAAATTTTAAAATTATGTACTTTTGTGAAATAAAATTATAACTTCAAACACTTATCAGACAAAAATTGAAATAAAGAGTCAAAGTGAAATAAGAATCAACTATAGTGTTTGGTTTAATGTTATTTTAGTATTATTTAATATTATTTAGAAAAAAATAATTATTTAATTTAATAAAATATGTAAATAATATTTTTAAAAATTATGAAGTAATTAGGTAAAAAATAATACGAATAATTATGTACATAATATTTTATAGTATTATAATTACGTGTATTACATTTATTTTCAAAATATTACACTCTAATTTTAAAAAAAGTGTGTGAAATGTAAGAAAAGTATGTGAAGTGTAATATTTTAGTATATGAAGTGCACAACAACAACAACAACAACAACAACCAAGCCTTAATCCCACTAGGTGGGGTCGGCTGCATGAATCCTTTGTTTCCATTGCGCCCTATCAGTTACCAAATTCTTATCTAAGTCTAAGTAACTAAGATCACTCCTTATAGTTTCTTGTTATATCTTTTTTGGTCTCCCTCTTCCTCTTTGTATATGGGCAAAATTCAATAATTCAATTTTTCTAACTGGAGCTTCAATCGGCCTACGATTTAGATGTCCAAACAATCTAAGCCGACATTCTCTAAGCTTATCCTCAATTGGTGCAACACCAATTTTCTTTCGGATATACTCATTTCTCATTCTATCCTTTCATGTATATCCACACATCCACCTTAACATCCTCATTTCTGTAATATTTATTTTATTTGTATGTTTCCTCTTTGCAGGCCAGCATTCTGCACCATATATTATCGCTGGTCTTACTACAGTTTTATAAAATTTACCCTTAATTCTGGATGAGATTTTTCTATCGCACAACACACCAGAAGTATTTCTTCATTTTACCCATCCTGCTTGAATCCTGCTAATAATATCATTATCTATTTCGCTATTATTTTGAGTATGTGAAGTGTAATATTTAAAAATATTATATGTAAATATGGTGATGTAGAATCTTATATACGTAAATGTTTTAAGATAATATTAACTTAATATAATATTAAAATAATATTTAATCAGACACCTTGATAAAAAACCTTTTTACTTTTTTATTTCGCATGAAAGCATCACACATCTGGTACAAGATCCTTATCACAAGCAAAGGACAAGAAAAAACCCGACATTTGTTCACTTTCCCCCATAAATCTCTGGATCAACCGCATACAGGATGCTACAGCATGTGAAGTAGAAGGCCCCCTCTCTCCTCAAGCAAGACCCATTTTCCCCGGTGATCCGTGAGGGGAGAAGGAGAGCACAGATTTTGAAGAAGCAGAATATGTTCTTTACGCTTAACTAAAACCTCATTTGGGTCTTCCCCTTCTATTACCCATTCTCTACCTCTGCTTTGTCTTCCTCAGTCAAGCGGAGATGAGGAAACATGGGTGGCAGCTACCTTATCATCCCCTTCAGGCATGCTTCTTTCAGCATTATTACTTACATTCATACTATCTGGGCAAAAATGGGGTTCAAATTAGATTATACGATCCTGTTTCTTGTGTACAGGTAGTAGCCATAGCTGTCTTCCTGGCCTTAGGGTTTGCATTTTACGTTTTCTTTGTGCCTTTTGCTGGGAAGAAAGTCTTTCGGTATGTGGTGATGGGGCTTTATACTCCTTTGGTAAGTTGGTATTCTACTGCTTGCAACGTATTTTCTTCAACTCCTTGCCGTTTGGAATGGACGCTGGAGTTTGGGTTTGGTTAGTAACTAGCTTTTGTGCTTGATTATCTCTTGCATTTGGAGAACAGTGGTGATTTTTCAAGTGGATTTATTGCTTGTTTCTGAATGTGGTTCATCAAGATTTATCAACATTTTACTAATTTCACTCTTTATTTTAGATTGGCTTGTATTTGTTTGGGGAACGACATAGTAACAGCCTAATTTAGGAATTAGAAAGAACTATATGCTGCACTCTCAAATATTTAATAATTTGCCTACACTTATAAATTAACAGAAACAACCAATCTACCACTAAAATGGGCTTTGCCTTGTTGTTTTTATATGGATTTCAGAGTCTAGGCATAACATGAAGGTGGATATTTACATAAATAACACTTAAAACTGTCCTATTTCACATTGAACAATCAATATACGGTTTCATGTTATCACTTTCCTTTTTCAGCAAATATATAGATTGTGTTCCTTATCACATCTAAATGCAGGGGATAAAAAAGTTGTCGAGGATAACATTCAAAGTTGCTAAATTGTAATTTGCAGACCATTAGGGTATGCGAGATGTTAATATTAACAATTGAGCATTTGAAATGTAAGTTAGTTTTAAATTTTGTTTATGTAATATTCCCTATAAAGATTTGGGGGAATGAGTAATTTAAGAAGAAATTAGGGGTGACATTGTCCCTTTTTTGTTTAGATTTTTCCTAAATATAATATGAGGATTGCATTTATCTATCAAGAAAATGGAAACTTATAACTAACAGTTGATACGAGTCTAAAGTTTTAACTAGCAAGTAAAAAAGTATGATACAGAAAGATTAGGAAGTTAGGCCTATTTCATTAAGACATACACTTACAGAAAAGACTTTCATTAAGTTTTAGCAATGAGTCATTACTTCATTAGTGTAACAAGATATATATTTAGGCCTATTTCAAAGAAGGCAATAAGTGATTCATTAATCAACATTTAACACAATGAATATTGAATCTTAAACATGTAAGCAACATCATATTATGTTTTATGAGTTGCATGTTATTTGCACTGACTGTCAGGTTACTTGCGTCGTCCTTTTATATATTTGGTGTGCTGCAACGGATCCTGGAGATCCAGGAGTTTTCAGCTCTAAGAAATATACTAAGGTGAAGGGCAAAGGAAAGGGTTGTAAATTTAAGGATTCTGAACAAGAAGGTTCAATCAATGAAGCCTGTGCTGTTATGCCTACAACAAAGCTGGATATTAAAGAGAAAAACTTGACTCGAAGAAATGAGAGTAAAAGCTTTTTATTGGTTCTTTTGGGCTGTTTCCCTCTCTCTTCACTCTTAAGTGGATCATGTTGCTCGTTCAAACATTTGCAAGAGCAGCAAACAACTGAGGATGGCATGTTTTACTGTAGCTTATGTGAAGTTGAGGTATGCATCGGGCATTTGGGTGATTTGTGTGTGTTTTCTTTGGTATTTTAGCGCTTATTATTTAAATTTAATGAATTTTTAGATTACAAAATTGAGTTCCAATATTAATTGTACTAATTCTAGGAAAACATTCATTTAGTTTTCAACATGAATGATTAACTGATCTTTTCAGCTACCTTCATGTTTTTCTTGACCATGGACAATTTTAATATGTACAGTAATTATCTCCTTTTCCACCTTGCTGTCATTCAAACCAAATTTTTTTGTTCTTTATTCATAAAATATATAGGATTTATCAAGAAGTGAATGATAAAGAATCACTAATTTAAATAAAACCAAAGAAAACATTCTCGTATATAGAATTATATGACTTTCTCGAACATTCATCTTCATTTTCAAAGTCTAGTCTACAAGTATCACGTGGCTCTAACAAATCTTGTAACTCATTCTATGAATTGGAAACTGTGACAATTATCTCAGAAAAACATTTATCCTCTTTCATAAAAATTTTGTCTAATGTGTGAATTTCAATATTTTCTTGAAATTTCTCATGAAACTTAACTACAAATCAAACATAACTACAAGATCTTTAGGAGCTTGGGCTTCAATGTTTATTACGAGCTGACCTTGTTTTCAACTGTTGTACCTTCATTGTGAATTTCAGACGCATAGTTCTTACCTGAAGGATATGTAGGTGATGATGTATACCTTTGAAGAGTTGCGAGGTAAACATGAATAAGGGTGAGAGCTTGGCCCCAAGATCGCTGATCGCTTGATGTTCATATCGATATGTAGCTCGAATCTAGCCGAAGTCGAATTTATTGAGTCTAGTCGTGAGCCATATTTAGAGCCCGTAATTTTATTGAGCCATGGTTAAATTGGACGATCTCAGATCGAACTTGGCTTGAATATTATTTATTAAAATAAAATAATATTTGTTTATAGAATACAATTGTTTTTACTTTTATAAAAAGAATGTAAGACATATTGGGTAAAGTATATGTTGGGCAAGTTAATGGGTATAATTGACTCATATTTAAAACTCAATGAAGGCAACTTAAATATTTTTTCTAATATAATCCTCAATTCACTTGGAAATTAGGGTTGGCTCGATTAATGTTCAAGCCAGCTCGAAATTGAATACTAGTCAAATCGAGACAGCTTGAACTCAAAATCAATTTGAACTCGAATCAATATATAAATCAGTGAGCGGAGCTTGAGTTGTACCTAACACGATGTGAACTCAGATTTTTCTCACCCCTACACATGAAATAATATTTCCTGTAAAAACATGATCTGGAGTAGTCTTATAAGATAAATATTGTGTAGGATGGCCATAACGACTCAAGTGATCACACACAAATTTGCGATGGTAAGGCATAGCTGAATTTTGACATAACAAATGACAGAATTTACAAGGATATATTAAATTATAACTGTGATATCTATGTGAATAATTACAAGATCATAGTTAGGACACCAAGTTGTCCAATAACATGTTTTATGATAGCTTGGAGTATCATACAGACCTGATGATTTAGAGGTGCGTTGCAAATTGAGCTGAGCATTTTCAATATTCACATTTTGCAAATGAGCCAATAATTGGTTAATTTGATCAAATTTATTTGTAACTTTGAGAGCTTTCTTCAATTGTGCAAATCTCAACATTGGACTTATATATATATATATTGTGAATACAAATAACTACATTAACTAAACAAATAAACAAAAAATCAAATTTCTAATATAAAAGAAAATTACTGTGGTGGGTACATTTTGAGTTACCCTGTTCGTTCAATCTTTTGACCTAATTTTGGAATTTAATGGTTGAATTCTGATTCAATCTAAGTGGGGATCAAGCTGGAATGGATTGGTTTGTTAAATAGACTACAATTGGTTCTGACCCACAGCAACTTGTGGACGAAGACGATGCAAAAAAACAATAATTGCGTAATGTGAAGGATGAACAACCAATTCGTGTTCCTTTTATCCTGATGTGGCATCCATGTGTGGAAGACAGTCTTGTGTCACACATTCAGGTTCAGTGGTTGAGAGGTTATCAATTTGAATGATTTCACATTAATGCTGAATTATAGACGAGTTTAAATCCCTCAGGCGTTGTTAGGAATGTAAGCTCTGATTTGAAGTTGATGGAGAATGTAAAAAAGAGTAAGGCTACAGGAAGAAAAGAAGAAGAGAAAGGGAATAGGAAGAAAAGAAGCAGAGAAAGAGGAGAAATTTAGAGGAAGAAGAGAAAGAAAGAGGAGGAGGAAGCTTATCAATTTATCAAAAGATATTAATTACAAAATTCTAGTTTTATTTATAGAGTTACAACCCAATTAATCAAAGAAAGTAAAAGCTAATAACATAAAAAAGATAATTACTACAAATAATAAAGATACTAGCTTTCTCTTATTCTTGAAATCCTAATAATTCTATAGATAAATAATAAACCGCTCATTATAATATTTAGAGTGTAGCAAACTATCAACCCTCTTTAATAATAAAATAATCATGTTCTTTTTTGGGGTTTGTGGTTTTCTGGATCTGCATCGACTACCTTTTTCACAACAAGTTTGGTCTTCGAAAAATGGGTATTTTGCAGGTCAGGAAGTATAGTAAGCACTGCAGAGTTTGTGACAAATGCGTGGACTTCTTCGATCACCACTGTAGAGTATGGAATTCTTGAATATCCTTTTGCTTTTCATGCACTTGAAACTGCAGAATTTTAAGTTTCTATTGTTTCCCTGGTTTATAGTGGCTGAATAACTGTATTGGGAGAAAAAATTATCGCAGATTCTTTGCGCTCATGATTTTGGCACTTATTTTGGTGAGTGTCATCTTTATTTTTTTATTTTATTATATCTCTCAGGTCTTATTTATATTTTCGTAGATGGCCTTATGCCCTGCAATGCCTGATAGCCAAGTATGGGTAGCTGGGTTACAGTTAAACCTTTTTTTTTGAAGTTTTATTTGGAGTTTTTTTGCACAATTTCCACTGTGAATTTGAATCTTTGTTGAGAAGGGGATTCTCGAATTTATTTAAAATCTGTAAAAACTTTGAAGAAAACTTGGAAAAGTCACAAAAATAAAATTTAGCTATAACTAACTTATCCTTTTTAACTATCAGACAGGTAAGCGTTATTCTGCACTGAGTGGGCATCTAAATAAGATAGAGATTGCATTCTCCATTCCTTTTCATTATAATTGATTATTAACAGGTCCCTCCTTTCTGTGCTTGGCTTGGACTTGCAGCTTTTTTTACAGTGGTCAATTGGAATACTCGTGTTAATTTTATGTTTCCTTGAGCGGGGTCGATACTCGCAAGAGATAGCTTCAAAATTAGGAAGCAGCTTTTCTTTGGCGCCTTTTATTGTTGTGGTGGTGAGTTTGTACATACTTTTCTTTCTACTTATTTTATTTCTCATTTGAAGATCACTATCCTGCTCAGAGCATGACAGAACTCCATTCATTCTATTGTATTCATTGAACAACATTTGGTTGTGCCAGGCTTCTTGTACCATCCTTGCTATGCTTGCCACTCTACCGCTTGCTCAACTCTTCTTATTTCATGTTATCCTAATAAGAAAGGTAAATTTCGATCAATTTATCACTTGCCATGCACATTTTCCTGTTATCATCCTTGCTACTCATTTGCGTCAATGAGCTATCAAAATGTTTGCTAGCTTGTGTCTAGATATAAATCTTTCTCTAATCTCAAAACTACACTTAAATTCAAAAAATACTAAAAACGACTTAAGAGTTGGGAGACCTTAAATAGTTTGCTCTCATAAAAAGCGTTGCTTTGAATAGAGCTGAATGAAGAAGATAAATTCAATTATATTTGATCCCAACTAGTTTGGGATTAAAGGCTGCTGCTGTTGTTGTTGTGAATTTTTCATTAGTCTGCAGTACTTGTCTACAAGATGAAAAAGTACATGTTCTCTTCCCTCTCATAAAAAACGTTGCTTTGAATAGAGCTGAATGAAGAAGATAAATTCAATTATATTTGATCCCAACTAGTTTGGGATTAAAGGCTGCTGCTGTTGTTGTTGTGAATTTTTCATTAGTCTGCAGTACTTGTCTACAAGATGAAAAAGTACATGTTCTCTTCCCTTCATCATGATATTTCTTTTCAGGGTATCAGCACATATGATTATATTGTAGCCTTAAGGGAACAGGAGCAACAAGGCGTAGGTCAGCAAAGTCCACAAATGTCCTCAGTTAGCTCTCTTACTGGTTTCAGCAGTGCCAGTTCCTTCAACGCATTCCAACGTGGTTCATGGTGCACCCCACCCCGGCTATTTCTTGAAGATCAAGTACGAGATTGTTTCAATCATTGTTTCATTTTTTATTTCATTCTATCCATTCATTTTCCTTTTAACTGTTGTTCTATGTTTTAGTACTTAAAAGCTTCGTACATTAACACATTCTTGTTAATGTGTGTAAGAATATAAAAATATTCTAGACTATTACCTATCAGCTTAAGCTTTTAAGTCAATTGGTGATTAAAGATTTAACAATGCTCAACTTGAAAATCCATTTGTCTAAGCTTATGATAGGTGTAGAATAACAAATTTTGATTATCCTTGACAGCTTTGATGTTAATGATAAGGTTTTAAGAAAAGCTTACACAGAGGTTTTGAGGAAAAAAAATTGTAAAGCTTAGAATTAACAACATATATTGCTGCATAGAAAAAAATTGAATGAGGATAAGGATGTTGATTTCGTTTTGATGCAATGCACGTCTCCAGTTTGATGTCATTCCTCAGGAAATCAACATGGTAGTAAATTCTGCTGGCAAGAAAATGATGACAGATGAAGCAAGGGGAAAAAAACCACGGAATATTGGAATCAACCCTTGGGCATTGGCACGAATGAATGCAGAAGAAGCTTCAAAAGCAGCTTCACAGGCCCGGAAGAAATCCAAGGTTCTGCAGGCGATTGTGAAACAAGCTCCGATGAATGAGCTAACAGATGAATTTAACAGTCAAAGAAGATTAAGTAAAAGATGCAGCAAACCACCATTGGAGCTTCCCCTTGAACCATCATCAAAGTTAACAGTAAGTAACAGCGACAGCAATTGCGGAGAGCTCTCGGCAGAAGCAAGCAGCTGCTTGGCTCCATTGCAGCTTGAAGCCAGAAATGCCTTCGGGCCATTGCACCAAGCATCATCTTCTGATAGCAGCTTGGACTCTCCAGATCTCCATCCCTTTCGGATCTCTTCTTCTGCAGGATCAGTTTTAGGTTCTGCAACACCAGGGTGTAAAGGTATCGAGCTCTCGAGATCAGCAAGTGATGGGTATGAAGCTTCTGGAGGAGAAGACAGCGATCAAATTCCATCGAGAATCATGCACAGACCATTCAACTGGTCAGTGGTGGTCTTGAACTCTGGCAAAAACGGCATGGATGGTGATCTTGGAGCTTCATCCATCCACGGCAAAACTTTGGATGAACAGGCTGACTGACCAATGTGCACTTTGAGAAGGCATTCTGCTTCATCCAGTTGAAGAAGGGTGCAAATTGGCCTGCCTCAGAAGTACATTTCCTTTTTGTTTATTTGCTTAGTGTTTGATTTTCTAGTGCTACTACTTACAAAAAAAGAGATATGAAGTTATATTATTCTTTCCTAGTGACATTATTCTTCTTATTATGCATGCTTAGAACTGCAAATGCTTCTTCTTGTAGTTGTGATAAATTCTTTTCCTGTCATTTGTGATTGAAATCTAGCTCTTTTGAATTTTATTCAATTTGAAATCTGATTCAGTTATAAAGAACTTGATCATAATTAAACATCAAATATGCGTGCGTATCCTATTAAAATTGACAATTTGGTAAGATGTGAGAATTGTATGCATGAAAAAATGATGAATCTGCAGAGGACATATGATTGTAGAGAGATTCTTTCACGATAATTATTGACATTTTGTAGGCTACTAGAGGTAATGCAATGTGGTATTTTTTGAATATCACTGATTTTTTTTGACCTTTTAAAGGCTTATAGAATATCACATATATACACTATAGGACAGCAGATTTTGTTGCATTATATACTGTTGATGATGTAATGTGGAAAGGAGATATATTCGTCTCATGGGATTTTTGTTCGATTCTTAGAGATGATTTGGAAATTTTTTGTGCTTGATGTTTATTTTTAATTTTTAGTAATATATACGCTAAGGTTGAATTTCAGAGAAAAACGATGACTTTGGTTCCTGTCTCTTTCTTACTTGCAGTAACACTTCTTCAGGAATTTATACAGGTGGTGTTCTACCAGGTAAGTTGCATAATTTTTTCATACCAATGATCATCTATACATAAATATGTATATACTGTCAGAATTCAAGTCTGAAGAGAACTCTTATTGTGAAGTCTTGAATCTAAGTAATAATCCATCACATCCCAGTTTGACATTCTGCTTGACCTGCAGCTTCTGTACAGCATGAATCCGATGATAATGTCGAGAACGATGACGAGAGAATGCAGGTAAGCGATGGAGAAGGCCTCCCAAATTCCTGAGGTATAAGATCTCCCTGAATTCCGCCATGGATTCACCACTCTGTAATGAAACAAAGCTTCCATGGCTGCCATCCCGAGATTTGCAGGCAAAGCCAAAGTGATAGCAGTAGCCTCCTTCCCTCTTATCAACAAGCAAGCTCTAAGGATTGGTAGATACCCGCCAATCTTCTCGACTGCAGCAACGATTATAGCAAGATTGCAGATCACCATGGTGTTCGCAAGAATTACCGAGTAGAGAATGGCACTTGCAGCGGAGGCTACAAGTATTACATTGGTTGAAGAGAAATGGAACGAGTCGATAACGTTGAAGGCAACGAAGAGTAAAGAGAAGACGGAAGCATTTGCAGAGAGGATGATGAAGGAGTTGAAGATGTGTGTTGGTAGCAGGTTGCGGTAGAGACGAAGTATGGAGAAAAGAAGAGAGAGAGTGAATTTTCTAAGTGGGAGTTCTTCGAGTATGATGATGACAGAAGCTTTGGCAAGGAGAAGGAAGGTGATGGCTAAGGGCAGGGTGGCCATGAAGGAGAAAATGGTTTGTGAAAGCTTGAGGTTGAGGAGGTAGAAGAACTGCGAGGAGGCCGGGAAACCGGCAGCCCGAAAGAGAACTGAGATCTGGGAATGCAGAGTTTCGATGACTGGGGAGGAAGGAGTGAGCGTTTGAGCGAGGAGGATTGCCGCTGAGAAAGGAAAGATGAAGAAGGCCGCGATGAAGGCGAAGGAGTGGTAGCCATGGAGGAAGGCATGGATGGATCTCCTCAAGGTCTTGGTGGCCTTAACCATGGCAGAAGTTTGATAGCAGAAGAATGTTATTTGAATGGAAGCAGTTATATTGGCCTGAAGAGAGAGGATGGGGTGCTCAATTGGGTCCACAGTTGGCCAAAAGATGAATGATAGGCCAACTGCTGAACCAACTAACAAAATAATAATAATTTAGGCTGCTACAAATCAGTTAACTTGAAATCTACTCATGCTTTCTAATCTACCTCATACCTTCTCTTACCTCTCATATACTTCTAAATAAAAAGGTTTAAAGCTCACAAAGGATGAGGCTTTGAAGTGAAAGGTCTTCAAGGACTTGTCAGTGATTCACAAATTTGAGTGAGGAGGAAATAAAGCTTTGAGCCATGAAAGCATTAACTTAATTTGAAGATCGATTAAAAATTAAATTAAATTTTAGATCGATTCGATCCAAATGAGCCAACTAATAAGCTATTTTTTAGCTTGAAATTATTTTCGATCAAATCTTACGCTAAAAAAAATTAATTATAAATATATATAACTTATTACAGAATATTGATTTTTTACAATAGCTTAACAAATGACCATATTATAATTTCTAGCTCTACCTGTTAGGTCAAAATGAACAGCATAATTTAACTTGATTGAGTAAACAAACATATTTATTCCTTAGATTTTGACTAAAATATTAAGAAATAATCAAAATTCAAATTGATTTTCGCTTGGATTAAGCTTGAATTGACAAGCCGAGCTTTTCTCGGATTGAGATCGAATCGAAAACTTTTGATTCAATCTTGAGCAGTTGTTGGATTAGATCGAAATCAGACGTTAATCGCGCCATATTTGGATATTGGCTAATTGATGGGGGAAAGAGTGGAAGCAAAGAAAAAAGGATTAGTGATCATGTGTAGGGTCATTCTTTCTGTCCTTTGAGTTCCTCTTAAGCAATATTGGCTTGGAGGAACTGATGACTGGCACAAAGGCTTCTGTGTTTTGGAAGTCGTGAAACAGTTGAGGCCCACTTTGTTAGCAAGTCATTTCATCACTGGAATCATTGATTCTTTTATCACATTTCTCTTCTTTTTTTTTTTTCAAAAAAGTTGTAGTAGTCAGGTGCCTCAGAGGTTGAGCTATCAAAATCTATTCCACATTTTAAAACTTTCGTATCTCGAGTGTCTAAGAATCTCCAATCGTAATTGATTTTCTAGTTGAATCAAGCTGAACCATGTAATATAATGTCTCAAATGCGTACGCACAAGCGCAGACACATTCTTGTACAAACAAATACAAAGAACAATAGGAGGAAATTGCAACATTTATAATCCATCAATCTTCCTCGGAATAATCAAAGAAAATTCCAATAAAGATAAACTAAGCTAAGCAAGATCGCAGCCTAGGATCAATATAAAGATTCAAACACCATAAACTAATGTAAGCAGGAACAACAAGACTAGCGTAAAGTTGGCAATGCATGCAACTACATGCTAACGAAGAGGATCATCGAGGAAGATGAGTTTGTAGAAGATGTGAACAACTAGGTCAAGATTGACTTGTTTTGCGATGTATTCCCTGTGAGGAATAAAGATAATAGTAAAGGAAGCAAAGTAGAATAAAGGGAACAAACAGATATACTTGGTTCGGAGAAAAATCCTACATTCACGGGCTAACTTACAGGAAATTCCACTAAGAAGAAAATGGTTTGCCCAAGGTGAGTTACAGAGATGACAAACTGTTAGCATATCCACATATCCGCCTGCCAGAGCTTGGGACATCGCCACGTGTCCAGTTATTGTTGTAGTGAGAAGTGAGATAATGATGGTTAGACTTCCAAATCTGGATTACAAGTCAAATATTAGGCTGAAGTTCTTCATGATACCGAGAGAAGGTGTGGGATGTTATGGACGAATATGATTGCTTATGGGACTGTGTTGATCTTTCGACTAGGTTGAATAGGAGAATGTTGGTCTTTGTAGGACTATTTCCCATATGATGGCGGAAGACCCCGTGGATGGTAGGGTTACGACAAGTATGTGTGGTGAAGAAAGAAGTTTCGGTTGCCTTTCATGCTTGGATTGGGTGGGGCTCACCCCGGGCTTGGCACTTTGATTGATTGCTTGATCTCTGTAGAAGAGAATTGGAATAGAATGCTACATGTATGGTCGAGATCGCGGTTCTGCTCAGCCCATAAACACAACTTGATGCTGAAACAGCAAAATATCAGACGGCATGATGAAGCTTTCTATATTCATCATCAAGATGAGTAAAAACCTGGAAGAAACAGCAAGTGCTGAACTTCGATGAAGTTCTAACACTGAGATGACATGGGTGAGCAGTCAATTCGTTTGAAGGCAATGTGCACTTAAAAAGCAGCAAAGTGATGAAGTTATTCTTTGAATACGAATCCGTTGGCCACCATTGCCTCTGAAGACAGGCCATAACTTGTTGGTTGTTACTTCTGCAAAAAAATAAAATAAAAACATGAATTAAGCTTTTCCATAGACTAATTTGAAGGTGAAAGTTGCTCATTCAACAAGCTAATTAAAAGCTTAGGAAGGTCTTTTAACAGGTTTAGTCATTGAATTACTTGAGATATAGATAACATCTAGAAAATTATATCTATAAATAAGAAATAACAAGGTACTGCCATGAAGCTTCCAATGTTCTCTCTTCCTTGGAAAGAGCACCATTGCACGACATACGCTCTTTCTCCAATATCCAAAAGTAACTTTGAAACAATGTTTTTTTGTAAAAAAAAATGAATGCAAATAGAGATCAAAACACACAAAAACATCTTCAGGCAATGGCACATGAAGAAATTCAACAGATGAAACAATTTGAAACTTTTAGAGAGAGAGGTGGCTATTCCTAATCCAGAAGGAATCATACTTCAGCCAACCTGTGTAGTGCAAATTGGTCTAGGACCGAAGTTGAGTAAATACTGGGAACATCTAGACGGGTTAGAATTCAAGGTATCACAACATTATTGCATATCTGTTTAACAAGTACTCAAGCAGTCTAGGCGTTCTACAACTCCTTGGCAGATAAAATAACTAGTTGAAATGTTTATTTGCAGAATAGAAAGAAAAGCAACAAAAAGCAGCATTTTTTTTACTTATTATGAGCAAATAAATTCAACCAGAGAAGGCCTAAAAACTGACAACTTGCAGGGACTAAATAAAACTAGCTCAAGGAGAATACTCATGTTAGATTCTATATTTTGATAATAATAGCTTTTAATAATATACATGAGACAAAAAAACTGGAAAGGCAAAGGGATAAACCACAAGTTAGAAGAATAAAAAAAGAAAGATTCATTGAAAGAGTGCCCATACTTCATTATTAGAGATAGTGTTGCCTGAGAGAAACTTCAAGCTGAATTCTCCATCCTGTATTATATCTGGTTATAAATCCAACAAAGTAAGTTCATGTATGATGACCTGTGACTGAAGAGTACGGAAGTAATTGCCGGACGACATCCCAAGAGAAGAGGGTGCAAGGAGTGATTCCTTGTAACCTTCTAGGTCTTGAAAGTGGTGAGAGAGGCAGAAGAGTGAATAGTCAGTCTCACATCAAAAGAGATGAATAGTTCCTGAGCTGCATAAGTAAATAATGTGATCTCAATATGTAGAGACATTTTTTAGGGCAAAATCATGTGATAGGAACTTCATAATTAAGGTTGGTTGGAGGATTATTTTTGGTCAAGAGAAAGGAAATATATTAGTTTGTAAATTTAATGAGAAATAAAGTTATTCTAATATTAAGAAGTGTATAAAATATGAAATAAAATTAATTTTAATGTTAAAATTTATGTTGGATATGAAATAAAGTTAATTTTTAATATTAAAATTTTTTATGGAAGTGAAATAAAATTATTAAAATTTATGATGAATTTGAAATATTAATAAAATAATAATAATAATACTTTTTAGAGCCACAAACCAAACAAGGCCCGTGCTTGAGCTGGAGTAGTCTTGAGATGGTGACCTACTGAGAAGTACTCAAGTCACGCAGTTCCTCAAATTAAGTAGAGCGAATAATATCTCTACATCTAGGATATGAGATATTACAATATGGTATGAAAGCTGACTTCTCACAGAACGATGTAGTTTGAGGATGAACTAGGTGAAAGCTGGTGGGCCCATGACAACTCATGGTTGCAAAAAACTAGGAGTGATTATTGGTGATATCTCAAGAGAAAGAAATCACTGGTGTAAAAAGCAGCTCTTGGTAGACTTCTTTTTTTTTGAGAAATCTCTTGACAGGATTCTAAGCTGAATGAATGGTAAGAGGGGAACAAGGATGAATAGTCCTATAAATAAACTAGAGATGCTTTTCAGAGTAAAACCGTAAAGTTAATAATGTGAGATTCATAATTAAGCATACATGAACTGGAGTAGTCATGGGATAGGTGACCTCTTAAAAATGCTCAAGTCATATAGTTTCCTAAAAATAAAATGGATAATACATCTATATTTGAGATATAGGATGTTATAATATTTGTGATGACCTATGGCCAAAGAAGGCAGGGAGCAATTGTCGGGTGATGTCCTAAGAGAAAAAAAATATTAGTATAAGGAATGGCTCCTAGCAAGCTTCTAGACCTAGAAAGTGGTGAAAGGGGTATAAGAATAAATTAACTCACATCGGAAAGGGAGGAGAGTTCTTAACTAACATGATCCTAAACTGTAGAGATGACTTTTAAAGCAAACTATGAGGCTAATAATAAGAACTTCATAATTAAGCATACTTTAGCTAAAATAGTCTCAAGATGGGTAACCTTCAAAGAAGTACTCAAGTTATGCAGTTTAGTTTGTCAAAACCAAAATGGACAATACCTCTACATTTGAGACGTTGGATATTACAATATAATATCAAAACCAACCTCCCACAGTCTGCTGTAGTTTGAAGATGAACCAAACGATGGGCCTCTGATGATTAAAGAGAGCGGAGAATGATTATAGAGTAATGTCCAAGAGAAGGAAATCACTAGTGCAAGAAGTAGCTTCTGATAGGCTTCTAAATCGAATAAGTGATGAGACGAGAACAAGAATGAATTATTTCACATCAAAAAAAGAAAGGAGTTCTTGAGATGCATTAATAAATAATATGATCCAAAATTATAGAAGCGTCTTTTGAGGCAGACCTGCACAGCTAGGAATAGAAATGCTGAAGTTAAGCATGCTTGAGTTTGAATAGTTTTGAAATGGATAACCTCCTAAGAAGCACTCAAGTACATAGTCCTTAAAGCCAAAGTAGACAATACTCTATATCTAAGATACAAAATGTTACACCATGTTTAGACAAGAACTCAACTACATTTTGAAAGCAAGGTGGTGTAGCAAGTTTCAAAAGTGATATTGTATAGGAGGCTTCTCACTTGAGGTGCTTAAACAAAATATACTCCCAAAAAGATTAAAGGAAGAAAATTAGGGCCTGCACAAGGAAATAGCTCATACTAATAGATAGAGTATATTGAAACAGGAACAAATTATCTGAATGGTTCTGAGATTGCTTTAAATGACATTATGAATTTTCATAATAGTGCATTAAATCAACCTGAATCTATGTGCTAATATCTGCATAGAGACAGTAAACTACGCACAGAACAGAGAAAACAGTAATAAGGCTCTAGCAAAATTAGCTTGTTTTATGAATTACTATTGTAGTGCAGTAGATACAGATGAAGGAAAGAAGACCACCTGAAGTTATTTAAAGCTTGTTCTAACCAAATGGACTGTGAAAAACCTTAAAGTGATAAAAATTGTCTTGATACTCGTTTCAACTGCCAAATTCTGAAAGAACAACTCATTTCTCATGCTTTCAAGTTGAAACTATACAAATGTGTAACTTTCTAAACTTTATGATGAGCAACACAATACAGAAGATGTACCTCTTCCTCTAAAGTACACATTTAAAAAAAATGCCAGAGTCTACATCTTATTACAGTTGGAAAAACCAATAAGCTCTTCATAAAAAATAGTAATAACAAAAGAGTTACTATTCGGCAAATTCTGACTCAGAAGAAATCCTTTCCAATTCCTCAATAGCATTGTTATTCCCACTAAACACTTCCATGCTAGAAGATCTACAGGTGAAATAGAAAACTGCACTCATCATAAAATCAATGAGAACCACAAATGAATACATAAGGACTAATAGAGGTCCTTCCCATATTCGCGAAGACCCATCACCATAGCTCAATGTTTTCACCCTGTGCTCAAACAGCCCCTCAATGAAAGCCAACCCAATTGTCGTCCCAAGAAATATTAGTAACCCTACCTGTGTCTGCCCCTTAACTAGCCTCACTGACCGCAATAGAGCCTGTGGACCAGATGCATCCTCCAATACGGATATCACATTAGCAAGATTGCATACAATAATCGTATGAGCATAAGCTACTGAAAACCCCAATAAAGTAAGCAATGCAGGATAGATAATGATCTGTGGAGGATAACCCAATATGAAAAGTGAATTGCATATTGCTACCATGATTATTATGAAGACAGTAAGGCAGCCAACAATGGCAGCACAAATCCAGAAGTAAGTGGAAACAAGGTGCCTCCACATCCGTCGAGACATTGCCATGAACTCAGTGATCACAACCTTCTTGCTCGCATAATTGCAGGCCACAGAGTAGGCGATAGAGGCCCTGGCAAAGAGAAGAAGGGTGATGAAGAGAGGGAAGCAGAAGGCCGAAGAGACAATGGTCCCAGAGAGATGGTGACACATTTGTTTGACGAACCGCGCGGGTGGGAGTCCACTGGTGACAGCAAGAAGCATCAGGCGGCGCCCAAAGACAGCAACGAAGGATTGGTCGACGAGGAAGTTGGAGAACATGGCGGCGGAGACAGGGCAAATGAGAAGGGCCAAAATGACCATGAATGTGGAGGGATCGGCGCGAAGGATCCGGACAGTCTCCCGCAAAATCTCCAACGCGTTCATGGGAGGAATGTCGCCGATGTTGGAGAGATCCGGGCGGGCGGCATGGACGATGAACGCCGGCTTCTGCCGTGGAGAACTCCGACTGCCAACCCAAATTCCCATTACGGCAAGATTGGATCTTTTTCACACTGGCTGACGCAGTAATGGCCTATGCGAAGAACCCTAATATGGGTTTATTTTACATCTCCCATCACATCAACATTGTCGCCTATATCAGCAAATCGGATGTAACAGTCCATATTACGCAGGCATAACTGAAAGAAGATCAAAGAAGAAAATTGCAAAAAGGAGAAATCGGGCGTTAGAGAACGAAGACCGTTATAGGAGAACCGGGGCATGGCAAGGGAAACGCCGCCGCCTCAGAGGCTTTTCATCAAACAGCGAAGCGGCGCGAGGAGAACTCGAGTAGAAGCGTTTCTCAAGCCAAACTCCAAGAAGAGAAGCGGCGTAGATGCCGGCGAAGCGATCTGCAAACAGCAATACAGAACAGTGTAGAATTGAGCAAACGACGAGAAGATGAAAATGACCGCGATCAAGAGATAATGGCGAAGATGGTGAAAAATGAACATAAAAAACATCAATTTTTAGACCTATCGCTGATCGGCAGGAAGGAGAAACGAGAATCTAAGCTAGAAATATGCAATTTTCGGTAGAAAATCCTCCTCCTCAGCTTCTGGCATTTCAGAGCTCCGCCAAATCAAGAAATCCCTAACATCTGCAGATCTTTTTTTTTTTAACTCTAACATCTGCAGATCTTAAGCTACTATCAACTGGATTAGAAATTATTATTATTTTTTCTATGAATATATTCCACATAATTCGAGTGATTCTAATATAACTAAACTTTAATATTGCCTATTTATAATCTTTAAATCATACTAGAAATATAAAAAATAATTAACTTTATCTAATTTTTTTGTATTTACCTAATTAACGAAAAAAATCTTATTTACCACATTATAGAATTGAGAGTATCTTTTTTATTCTCCAAATTGGCACTGAGCACTTAGGGGTGTTAACGATCTGACCTCGAACCAATATAATCTCAACTCAAGATTAAATTAAAAGTTTTTAATTCGATCTCGTTCAAAAAAATGAATAAGAAGAGTTCAATTCGATCTCGATTTGAGCTGGATCTAGCTCATTTATTATCGATTCAAGCTTGATCTGAGCCAAAATCAAACCGACTTTCGATATTTTAGTCAAATATTATATATAAATATATTTGTTCATTCAATCAACTTAAACTATAATTATTCATTCTGATCTATTATTTAAAAAAAAATTAATTTACAATATATATGATTTGAATGATTATATAGAAAATTTTAATGAAACTTTTTCATTAGACTACTAAAAAAAAACTATATATTAAATCTAGTTATATATATAAATATTATTTTTTTTTAATCGATCTGATTTTGAGCGATCTCTATCCGATCTTATGTCGGCTCAAGATTGAATTGATAAAAATTTCGAGCCAAAAAAGTGTAAGTTAGTCCAAAATTTAATTCAACTTTCAAGCAATCTTTGATCTTCGAGTAAAATTAACAGTCTTACGAGCACTAATAAAAAAGGCATTTGAATATGATTTTTTTTCTTAAGAACTAAAGAGAAAAAAACTAAAAGGTTCTATGAAATTACAATGAAGCTATGTATAATATTGTCAATTTCACTAATTATTGAATATTAACAATTATTTTGCCTAAATTATTTGAAAAATTCAATGACAGTGATTTATCTATTTATTTATTTATTTATTAGAGAAATTTTAGATGCATCAAACAAATCTTTAATACCAAAGTAGAAATTTTTTTATATTAATTCATAATGTTACTCAAAAAAAAATGGAGAATTTACATTGTAGGTTTGAAGGGAAGGCCAAGAAGTCTTCCACTTAAGAAAATATTTAGGCTGAAAATTTAATTGTTAATTGAAAATTTAAAAAATATTAAAATTGATGTGAATCCATTAAGCCATTATGAACCAAATAAAATACTTATAATAGGAATATGTTCAATTTTTATTATCATCGAGGAATTATTCATCTTGTTATAATTTTTATTAAAATAATCTTATTCTCAAAAAATATCTCAATATATTTCAATAAAATTTTACTTATTATGATATAGTATTTATTATTTTCTTTTCTAATACTAGGCTAATTACTCTTTATACTATGATAATTCTCACTCTTATTAGACTAGATCACTATTTACTAATTTTTCTGAATATATTAAAAAATATTTAAACAGAATCAGATATATTGAGAAATAATTGATACACAGTCTAGATAGAATACATCATTACAGGTAACAAAAAGATTGCATTCGAATAAATCATCAATCTAAAAGGTCTAAGTGTTATTATTTAAAATTCATGGACTAGTGTATAAAAATTCCAACACACTAAGAAACTAAGTGCTATAATTTAAAATCTATGTATCAGTATATAAAAATTCTAAGATTTTAGAAACCTAAATGCAATTTATCCTTTTTTTTATTTCCTTTTCTTTAAAATTGATTCATAAAAAGATCAGGGTGTTTGGTTCCAGCCGAGATCATCTGTCACTCGCCGATCCCCATCTCCGCTTTGTGCCTCCTCGGCTCCTCCATCGCCGCCGCAGCCTCCAACGGCGCAAAGAAGCTCAACAACTCATCGCCGGCGACGTCTTCCAACCCCATATCCCTTGCCGGCAACGTTGTCCAATATCTTCCCACTTCGTCGTCCTCTTCGCTGCAGCCATTGCTGCAATCAGCAACTCCAGATGCAATGCATTGACCATTCAGTTCTTGGTTAGCCGGAGGCGGCGGTGGGGAGGAAGCGGCTGCCTGCCTGGATTCGAGGTGGCGGAGAAGGTGGTTGAGGACCTTGGCGGGGAGAGCGGAGGAGGCGGCCCCGCAGTGTCGCCGGCGGAGAGGGGCCAGAAGTTGGTCCGAGTGTTTGCTCCGCGGAGGAGGCAGGCGGCCGCGTCGTAGGCCCGGGCGGCGGTCTCGGCGGTGTCGAAGGTGCCCAGCCACAACCGTATCTTCTGCGTCGTTCCCTTGATCTCGGCCACCCACCGTCCCGACGGGCTCTGTCGGACCCCCATGAAGCGCTTCCGGGGATGCTCCGGCGGTGTCCCGGCGAATTTTCCTACTGCTTCATTAAAGCTGGTCTTCCTCTTTTTCGCCCCTGCTCTCCTTGACGAAGGCGAAGCGATGTCCTGCTTCTGCTCCACCATTTTGGATCGATTCTTCTTTCTCTCTGACGGAAAGATTCGCTGGGTGGAGGAGATATTTATGGTGGGAAGGGGAGGGCTCCGCAAGCTCCATTAATGGCGCCTTCTTCTTGGGCTTTTCCGGTTTATTTGTTTGGGCGGAAGGGGCGGAAGAAGCCGCTTTCTCAGTATAAAAAAAAAGGCCAATTACGGATAGGTCCCTTTTGTTTAGTTATCATTATACTTTGATTCACGTATTCTAAAATCTCACTTAAACTCTTATAATTTAAAATATGGACTAAAATTAAAGTAAAATAGAAACATAGGTACCTATAATTTTAATTAATAAATAAAAATTTAAAAAAATATAAATTAAAATTTAATTATAACTTAATGATCGGGATCAATAATTTTTCAAAAAAAATCAATTTTTTTAATAAATTAAGATTGACCATTAAAATTAAAGTTTATATATATATATATATAATAATAATAATAATAATAATAATAATAATAATAATAATCTTTTTTATGTTAGGGATGGCATTGTGGACTCAGTGTGAAGTTTTTATGTATTTGTCTATCTGAATTAATTTTAATTTAAATTTAAATTAATTTTATAATTCACATGATATATAAATTTTAATATTAATTAATAATACTTTAAATTCTACATAAATTTCAAATAAAATTATAAATCCATTGTATTTTTTGTTTTAGTTTATTAACATATGACTAGACTGACTTTGTTTTAAAAAAAATAATCTTAATAGAAATTTATCATGATTAAAAATTTAGCTAATGTTTCATTTAGTAAGAATAGCTCAAATCTAAATAAACATAACAATTAATTTTTATACTCTACTTATAAATGTAGTTAACATAAAAAAATGTAATATTGCATTCAAGAGATTAAGATAATAATTAAATAGGTACTGTTAAAATAATAATGCATTTAGGCCTGTTTGGTGCAAAGACTAAAATCAGGACCAAAATGGTACTAGTTTAAAAAATAATAATAATAATAATAAATAAATTTTTTAATTATTTTACACATATTCTAATATAAAAAAATATTTTTTACTTCACGTACTTAATAATTTTCAATAAAAATGTCTACTTATTTCACATCATAGATTAAAATATTCGAATCAAGTATTTTTATTTAGGATGTGAAATAAATTTAATATTTTTATTGAAAATTATTGAGTTTGTGAAGTAAAATAATATTTTTTATATTAGAATTTATATAGAATAATTAAAAAAAACTATTTATTATTGTTATTGTCATTTTTTAAACTAGTACTATTTTAGTCCTGATTTTGATCATTGCGTCAAACAGGGCCTAAATCACCATAACTTTTTGAAAGTAAAATGGATGTAGAATATAATAAATTGGATATAAATTGACTTCAAGAACAATAATGATGCCAAAAAACCCATTTGTTTGAATGAAACAAATGAGGAATGAAAGAAGATTTTTATGGGTATTCTTATGTAATAATTAATATCGATCTCGTGATTCAAATATAAAGTTATTGTTTATTTTGATTTTAAAGTACCGCATAATCTGAGCAGTTCTAAAGAAGTCGCTCATCTTAAAACTAAAAAGTTTCCTAATCATTTGCCTCATAATTTTGTCATAAAAAGTGATTTTACTTTTTAGGATCATGTTATTTACTTTTATAATTCAAAAATTTTCTTTTTTTTTTGATGTGGTACTATTTATTCCTGTGCTGATGACTTATTATCTAACTTAAAAGTCAGCCAGGAGCAGTACTTTGTATTAGTAATTCATTTCTTTGAGATATTACCTGGTGATCACACTCCTCCCTCTTTGACTGCGATTCATCACATTTTGATGGAAGGTATCACAACTAAATTGTTGATCATATATTAATTATTTCCTTGTATAATGTTTGGCTCGGCTCTTTCCAAGTTCCTTAATTATTGGTCTCCTTTACACTTACCATCTAAATATTCTAGAGCAAAAAATAAGTATCGGGCAAAAATGGACGATATCTATAATAATTTGAGCTGTTATATAAGGTATAAAATATACTCTGTACGATCTCTTGGGAGACATTCAGATAAACATCAACGAGGATGCCGAATCTCAAAGAAGGTGCATGTAGATAATGAACTAAGCAGGTCTCATATTTATTAGTGAAGTGTTGTAGAGCTTCAACCCTCATAAATGTGTTTTGAAGCAGCCTAAACAAATAATATCTATAAAATGTTGAGCTATTACGCCTTTTACGGCTTGTGGCAAGATAGTCCCTTTTTTAAGTGCGCCACACCAGATAATATGAAGATTTTCAATAGTTAGATCGAGGAGAACCGGAGACGTGGAAAAGAAATAAGAGGAGAGAAATTCTCTTTTTATGAAATCGACTTACTTAATATGCGTGTGTATAAATATGTATAATCACCTGTTATTATTGTTATCCAATCTAATTACCACATCGCAATGCTACTACGGTTATTGTTGGGATTTTTTGGATCTAGAATTTGGAGGGTGATCATATGAAAAACTTACATTGTGCACTATAATTTCGTAAGTAGATAATATATAAATTGTACAAATCTATTTTATTTTTAGGTTTTTAATTCAAATTATAGGGACCTAAGTGATATTTTATAAAAAAATAGGGACCCAATTGAAGGATTTTAAAAAAATATGAACTAAAATGTAATTATGGGTAAACTATAGGGACTTTTTAAATATTTGCTCTAAACTAATATAGCATAAATTCATGTAGTTATTCATTAACCATGACTGGAAAATGCATTGAAACTTTTCAGAAAAAAGCATTTTTTTTTGGAGAAAACTGTTGAAATTTTTAATTTAAAAAATTTACATTTGGCACTTCAATCTTCAAAAAATTATTGTTAACTATAGAGCTCATCAAGTAGGTTTTAAACTTGAGCATTCCAAGTGTATTAAAAAGGAAGGGAATTTTGACTCATTAAAATCAAATAAATATCATGATTCAAAATGAAATCACCATTTTTTTGTTTTAAAATTGTAAAACCAAAAACTAAGAATTATATAAAATGTTGCAAGCAAATTGGATTGAGATATTAGATTAATTGACCCAATTCAAAATGCAATACATTAAAATTCAGGGTCCTCGATATTACAAATTTGAAAATGCGGACTTACGCGTTATTTAGCTTTAAACTCAAGAACTCAGGTATACTTTACCCTATCTTTTTCATCTTTTCGATGAAAAGGCTAACAAGAGGATGACCCTCTGTCTTTTGCAATAACTTTATATGTAGCATTGAGTCACCTTCAAAACAGATATTCTAAACTCGTCAATCTATAACTGTCGGGAGAGCTTTAGCTGTAGCGAGGCATTCAACATGTAAAAAATCTAATCACCCAATAAAATTCATCACAAGCCCGACAAGTGGAAAACTTATTGCAGTCGGACAGCCTAACACGTAGATTTTGCGGAAGCCATTCGGCGTGCGACACCTGCGTGTAGGTCCCGCCATCACGACTCGGCAATCGACACTAATGGCGAGTTTTTTTAACATATGTATCTCAAACGTAGCAATTTTGCTTATATATGTATCATAATATATCTCATAGGTAATAATTTTGATCACATATGTATCATAATATATCTCATATGTAGTAATTTTTATCACATATATATCATAAAATATCTCATATGTAGCAATTTTGGTGGACTATTATGATACATATATAATAAAATTTGCTACGTATGATATATTTTATGATACATATGTGATAAAAATTATTACGTATGAGATTTATTATGATACATATGTGAACAAAATTACTACGTATGCTGAACCATGATGGTGAGCACTTGTTTTATGATGTTTTTTTTTTCCTCATAAAAGCTTTTTCGTATGATTGAGGGGTTGCGGCCTAGCTCAGCCTCCTTGATCTCATTATTTTTGAAATATTTGGCTTGGAGCACTTGGTAACTTAGCGAATTTCTACTATTGAGAAATCTTCGATTCTATTTGCCAAGCATTACAAAGTTTGCATAAATCTTGTGGCTTTAACCTTATAAAACTTTTATCTTTTTTTTTTTTAAATTTTTACCCCCAAACACTACAATTCCCCCTAACTCATTTGAGAGTTGTAACAGTTTTGATTCAAATCTGAGACCCCCTATTTTCAGGTAAGCTCACTCCCCATCAGGCTAGAAGAAGCTCCACCGACCTTATAAAACTTGCTAATTGGCATTTCAACAAATCGTAAAAAATGACAATAAATTATATCATCAAATATTAACACTAGGTATAAATAACAATTCAAATTTGTTATATATTTTTTTTTTGGTGTATAGCATTAAAATCAATGTTGTTTAGAATAATTATTGACAGTGGTAACATGTCTATATCATTAAAAAAAAAAAGTAATTCAATCTGATGTGAAGGGTATAGAAGCAGTCAAAAATAAATAGAAAATAGGTGCACATAAGCCATCCTGTCAAAACTTCGTTAATTAGAAATTATTTTTTAGTATAACAAAACATTTTGCTGATAACTCAATTATAAATTGATTTTTTGTTATCTTAATATTATGTCAAATAATCTATATGTCATCTTTTAACTAATAATTTTATAATCTTATAGAAAATTATTTAAAAATTTTATTAAATAAATTAATTAATTTCTCTAAATAATATTGAATCAAATACTTTCTTAATTCACAATCATGAACGAGTTACAATAAAGTCAGATTAGAGCTAAACAAGTACGACTCTTGAGAAAGTAGCACGAGTTTGATGAACTCAAAGGAAAAGAGGATGAGTGACACCAAGCTCCTTGTGGGAGAGAAATGGCATATTAGTAATTATTGTAATTTTACTACAACAAAAAATGTATAACAATTACGCGATTATAGTTACTATAGATATAAGTTATTTTTGATAAATATAGCATAAAGTTACGATAAATTTTTATCACATAAATACTACAAGACTCACGCACCTACACACATGCATGCGCACACACGCTCACGTGCACACACACATAATATATATTACTTTGATGTCAACTCATAACATCATATGCACACACGAATGCACACACACATATACATACGCACACGCGGGCAAACACACACACAAATATATATGTGTGCATATTCGATAACAAGTAGACTATTATTTTGTTTCACAACTTTACTCTTAGGTCCTATTTGGCGTAAAAATTTTAGCGCAAGAATTAAAATCAAGATTAAAATAGTACTAGTTCAAAAAAAAATAATAATAATAATAAATAAATAATTTTTTTAAATTATTATACATAAATTCTAATATAATAAAATATTATTTTATTTCACACTCAATAATTTTCAATATAAGTATAAACTTATTTCACATCCTAAATCAAAGTACTAGAATCAAATATTTTAATATAAAATATGAAATAAAATTAATATTTTATTAAAATTCATACAAAATAATTAAAAAATTATTTATTATAATTATTATTTAAATTAATATTATTTTATTCTCATACCAAACAGGGCCTTAAATATTCTAAATTTAATATTTAATTAGCAACTTTCATGAAGCACCATAATCCTGGTTAAATTAAATTACCATCTCCAGCAATAATATGCCCAAAGGAGCACAATGATTAGCTGATATTTTTTTTAATTAAAATTACTTTAATGATTTATGTCTATTGTTTAATTGGCTAACTGTTTTAATAATTAATGAAAAATTAGTGGAACCAAAAGGAGTTCACATTTGAGAGCAACATCTTCATAACATCCATTTAAAATAAATGATACATTAAAAAAAAAATAGACATGATGGCAAATATTAAACAAAAAATAATAAATTAAGAATATAATGATGACCAAATGATGCCAAAATTCAGATAATTCTATAATTTAGAAGAAGTTACAAACAAATATAATAATTAACCAAATGACCTCAAGATTAATCTTTGAAGTCCTTACTTCAAAGTGTAATATACTTTGTCACCTGATTTTTAATAAGGGATAATTACACAATTTAATTTTATTTATGACTTACTCATTCATTCACACTCAAAACATTATAAAATCTTACATACACACATTTGAGTTAAAACTTAATCAAAATCTATTTAAAAAAAAATATTCTATTAGTAAATCATTAAAATTATATTTTTATTTTTAATGATATATATTTTTCTCTTCCTCAATACCACACTAAAGCGCTGATTTGTTTTAAAATTAATTCACGTCGCGGATATCTTCTTCCTTTGTCGCCACCTAGACATTAAAGTTTTAGAATTTTCACTCAAAATATATTTAAATATCTTAAAATAATATGATGAATTGCTTAGATTTTTTGTAATTTAATTATAGTTAAGTTATTAAAAAATTATGATTACTCATTATAATAAAAATAAATTAAAATATGTGTATGTAAAATTTTATAATATTTTGAGTGTGCATAGCATAATTAACTAAGAATAGATAGGTAAGGCATAAATAAAACTAAATTTTGTGGCATGTAGGTAATTATTCCTTTCAATAAACTGAGGCAATCAAGAATGCTTGCAAAGTCTTGCCATTTATGGTTAATGTGCTTGTAATCGACTCAGTTTTCTCGTTTTTCGAACTCAACTTATTCGAAATGAAATTGATTCAATTTGATGTCGACTCGGATACATGCAAGTACATTTTTTTTTCTCTCATTGTAAAAATCAGAAGTTTAGCATGCATTTGTTGAAGTGTGTAAAGCAGTTGATGTTGCATTACTTCTTACCACTTTATGAACTATAAGAGTGACCCAAAAATCGATTCAAAATTGAATAAATTTTTTGACTTGTAATAAAACAAATTTGCTTTTGAATGAGTCTAGCGATGATATATGATGCTAAATGCTGGCCTACAAAGAGGAAACATACAAATAAAATAAATATTGCAGAAATGAGAATGTTAAGGTGGATGTGTGGATATACACGAAAGGATAGAATGAGAAATGAATATATCCGAAAGAAAGTTAGTGTTGCACCAATTGAGGATAAATTTAGAGAAAGTCGGCTTAGATGGTTTGGACATCTAAATCGTAGGCCGATTGAAGCTCCAATTAGAAAAATTGAGTTATTAGATTTTGCCCATGTACAAAGAGGAAGAGGGAGACCAAAGAAGACATGGCAAGAAACTATAAGAAGTGATCTTAGTTACTTAAACTTAGATAAGAATTTTGTAACTGATAGAGCGCAATGGAAACAAAGGATCCATGTAGCCGACTCCACCTAGTGGGATTAAGGCTTAGTTGTTGTTGTTGTTGTAATAAAACAAATTTGCTTTTGAATGAGTCTAGGCGGCGTTTGGTTCAATGTTATCTTAATGTTATGTTATGTTATCTAGAGAAAATAATCGTTTAGTTTAATGACATCTATAAATAATTTTTTATTAGATTATAAAATTATTAATTAGAAAATGACATCTAGATTATATAACATAATACTAAGATAACAACGAACCAAACACTCCTTAAATCACTGAACTCAGTGCCATCCACAACAACAAGAAAGCCTTAATCCATCCCGCTATGTAGAGTCGGCTACATGAATCCTTTGTTTTCATTGTGTTCTATCAATTAATAAATTCTTATCTAAGTCCAAGTAAATAAAATCACTCCTTATAATTTTTTTTCATGTCTTCTTTGGTTTTCTTCTTCCTCTATATGAGCAAAATTTAATAACTCAATTTTCTAACTGGAACTTTAATCGGCCTACGATTTACATGTCCAAATCATCTAAGCCGACTTTCTCTAAGTCTATTCTCAATTAATGCAACTTCAACTTTCTCGTGAATATACGCATTTCTTATTCCATTCTTTTGTATATACCCACACATTTACCTTAGCATTCTCGTTTCTGCAACATCAGACTCAGTGTCATCCCTGGCACCCAAAATAACAATCCAGGCTTGCAGCTTACTAGACTAAAACAGCAGCAACATCCTGACAATATTTAATATTCATTAATGGAGAAATGTCACAAGGAATACATACAAAAAACGATTCATGAAGCCTATATTGCACAAAAATCCTTTTTTCCAGAGTTGTAAATTTCAGATTGTCTTTTGCCTCTAATATTTATTTAGGAAAATTCTGAAGTAAAGGTATTCAATTTTTACATCATCTCTTTTAACAAAAAAAGGTGGGTTAGGGCAAATCACCGGCTAGGATCTTTGAGGAGCCTACCCTACGACATGTGGCAAGAGCATGTAAGACCCAGCAAAAAAGCATTGCAAATGTGAGACAGAACGAGAAAAATCATTAACCATTTATGTTTTCTATATGCATTTCGTATACGTATTTTTTTTTGTTTTGTATAAGCACTTTTGTTGCTTTGTTGATAGTTTTTTGCTTCTTGTGCATATACGAAGCAAAAACATAATACCCAAAAATAATTGTACAACGCAAACAAAATGCCTAAATGAAGCCAAAAAGAAATCCCTATACTGAAGCAAACAAAACCCAAGGTAGAAAATACCTATACAAAGCAGAAATGAAAGTTAAACGGCATTTCTAGCGTTGTTTTCTCGCTCCGTTCCGCCACCGTCTAGTGTGTCAATGCGTCGCAGGTGGACAGGCTCCCAAAATCCTAAGTGGTGTGGCGCCCTAGCCCAATCATTTTTTATAAAATAGACCATATTGAAGAACACAGTAAATTACATAGTTTTGAAAGAATAAGAAAAGTAAATAATCCTGATGCAATGAACCAAAGTTACATTAAAGAAATAGTGAACTGCAGTGTAATTAATCCAGCTTTAAATTGAAAAGGTTATATAATAATCTATAGATTGCAACCAAAGTTTACATGAATTTATACACTCTTTTTTTTCATGCTCACAGGGAAAGAACAAGTATGAGATAAAGAAAGAATATCATGGGGAAATAATGATTAAAAGGGACTTAGTAATTGGAATTAGGAAAAGCTTTCCTGTTACTGGACCAAGCAGCCTTGTTCCCCAGTCGTCCTCAGGTAGTCAAGCCCACAGGAGATCCTCTGCCATGGAATATCACAAGGTTAATATTTTCTTAGAAAATAAAGAACGAAATTGACAAACCACATAATCTTTGAAATTTTACCTCTCTTGTATCTCTAAGCCTTAACAGGTTAAGCCTCTCAGATGGCCTCAGATTTAATAAATTAACAAGCTGTCCAGTTAATGAATTTGCAAGAGATTAAGCATTATACGCATGATGAAAAGCAGCAAATGAATGAGGGAAGTTATTTTAAATACCCAGAAGCTGAATTTTTCAGGATCCTGTGCTCCGGGCACACCATCAGATTGAAGAAATTCCAAATGCCTTGCTCTCCTACCTGAAAATAATAGTTTCTGTCATTCATTAAGATCATTGGGAATTTTATGAAAAGGATAAATTTGATGGAGCTAAAACGCCTTCATGGTTGCTTTGTGAGTTGTGAGACATGGAAGACTGATTAAATGCGATTTGAAGTCATGCAAGACATCCTTTAGCAGTATCATGCTTAATTTTCACTCATTGTTTCCTTGCAGGTCAAGTTGGAGACGATGACAAGAACAACTGGGTGTAGTAAACGGGATGCGTATATTCCTAGGCTTTGGATCATAGATGCTGGTTAACGTTTAGCTCATAACAATCCGTTTTATTGAGTTGAAACTCACTAAGTGGAGGTTGGTGTTAACCGCTCATTTTCGAGGTGATTAAGGGGATATGAGCATATAAGGATTTTCTTTACAAAACCAACGGTTTTGGTGCCAATGAAATGAAACAACACAAACTGAACCAATGTACAATCATAGCATTGATTCCCAACAATGATTTCCAATATATGAGTAGGGTGCTCTATCAAATGCATGTTGATGAAGATTAGCTAAATAGACAGAGGAGTGGTAAAAAGCTAAGGGATAAAGAAGACATAACTCATCACGTAGTAGCCAAATCATGTTACTCGGGACTATCTCTCCTCCCACGCAAATTAATTTCAAAATTCAAGAATCTCCTCTTCTGACCTCAAAGGTTCTCATGTCATCTATGTGTTCTTCCTTTATTCTTTTTGTTCTACTTAGCAATTGGTACTCAACTGATTGCAACTAATGCCTACAATTAATGATCGATTAACAACAATTTGTGGCCAGCTTTTCCAGCTAGAGATTGATTGGCTTTTTTTACAAGGTCACAAAATTTAGCAACCTATTTATGAGGTCACCATTTTGTCACAAAAGTTTACGACTGATTATAACAAGCCGCTTTACAACTAAGGTATCAGCGATCGATGTTGCAATTGAAATTGTTAGTTACAACCAAATTACAATAGTAGATACTTCTTTTTCCTGTAGCGTCTGTCCTTCAGAAATGGCTCTAATCATTATATGTAATAAGAGCAGTTGACAATTAAATCCAATTTTCTCATTACTTGATATAAACTCAAATTCCCTAATCTTTTATGCAAAAGCATTTATGAAATGATGGTGTGCCTTGAGGCATATATATTCACAAAAGCATAATTTTGTCTTACAAGTAAAATGGAGAGGGTTTGCCAAACTCCTAACCCATTCCATTAGGTATATCCCAAACCCATGTTGGATTATAAACATAATCCAATTTCAAAACCCAACCCATATGGCCCTTCCCCATTTAGTAGATGTGGGTTGAGTTTGACCCACTTCAACCAGTCACAGCCTACCCTAAATACATTTTAAGTAAAAATACACTTCAAATTAGTTTAGATATGATATAAATATAATATTTAGATCACTAATAGGAAGAATTAATAACAAGAATATGAGAATTGAAAAGATCTAAATTTAAGTTCAAAATAATTCAGTACATACATTTTTAGCATTATAAGTCCTTTTTCTTGATTCATAAGAGAGAAACATGTAAAGAGCAAGCCTTAATGCAACTCCTTCATGGGCCTGCATCCTAGAAACATCATCTTTATCAAAAAACAAAGAGAAGGACCGCCCTCCAGCTACCCTCACAAAACAAGAAACCTTGAGCATGGGATATTAGTGCGGGCACTATGACAGCTTGTATTTAATTATTTCCAGAGATGTTCGATCCAAATTACATTTTTTTTTTATAGTAGCTCCTAATCATATATTTAGATTTAAGTTGATATAGAGTTATTCGAAGCTAACTTGGCTAATCGATATTAATTGAAGATTTGGAATTGACATGAAAGGAAGAAGATTCACCATATTTTTTCTACTAAAGTATTTTCTTATTTAGTTGATTATATCTGAAAATTTATTTTCAGCATTTAGATTTATTTCCTTGTTATCATGTATTGGGATCTCTATATAAAGAGATCGTCTCCTATTGTAATAATTAGATACAAGTTGATGAAATCAAATTTGAGTTTTTGAGTGCCAACTTTGATTCAAGTTAGAAAATTAATATCCAGAATAGAGGACGATATGGGTTGATCTCAAGTGAGAATCCTTAAATTAGCTTAGTTAATTGAGAGAGAAAAATCTATTTTTCATTATCCTCACCAAATCACCCTTCTACCATCCCGCTCGCCAAGCTTCCTACAATGCTCTGTCTCCCATAATCGACGCTTATGCCAATCATTTCGGTGCTCCACCTCCACGACGCACCAAGCAGCTCACTTCTCCTACCACCAAGCTCGGTCTCACAGCGCAAGTACCTGTGCGGCCCTACCAGCGCCACTCACACGAACGAGCACACGCGCACAAAAGCAAGCCGAGCTAGCGTCGCATCGCCTGCACGTAGTTCTACTTGACCTTGCCTTCGCGGATTGATGTGATTCCAACGTGCAAGCTCCACAAGTCGTGTCGCCGCAGCTTCATTTGGGCCTAATTTAAAAAAATTACATCCCAGTGCCTCAAGTCTCAATCTTTTAGAATAGCCTAACAAAAGGTAGTTTTTTCCTATTTAAATTAAGGTATAATTTCTCTTTGTATTTACCTAATTACTAATTATTCAATCTTAATAAAATTATTTACTCTTTTCAATTACGTATTTGGCTTTAATTATGTGACCATACATTTATTCGAGTGAGAATTATTATTAGATTTATTTTAAGGCATTTGTCCATAATTTCTAAAACCTTAACTTTAATTTGTTGAATTTTAATCGACGGCCATAATCTAAATTGATAAATTCTTATTTATCAAATAATCTAATTTAATTTTAATTTCAAACTAATTTTAATTTACATGTTTAATATAATTTATTTCAAAAATATTCTTAAGCTTAAATTAAATAATTCATCAATTAATACTATTGATTTAAATTCAAAAAACTGACTCACATTTTCATCTTGCATTAGACATATCAGAGATAAACATATGATGTTAAGTATAATAACAATGTTCTTGCAAATTATCTGCTCAAATTAAAGAAAGTATGAACACTTCTATATATCCTAACCCAACACGTCATGTCATGTTATGTCCCTATGTCCCCGTATTACCCTCGTGCTTCCTAAGTAGTTCTAAAATATTGAACAAAAACTATAGTAAAAATTAGATAATCACAAAACTCTGTTATATTATTTGGTGTGTCTTACCGTGTCCGTTTTCTATAATTTAGAAAGTTACCGCGTCAGTGTATCGTATTGTATCGTATTCTCATGTCCTTGTGTCGTTTTCATGCTTCCTAAGTTTCCCCCCTATTCCTTTCTCTTAACAAAATTTCAACTTATATGCACTACTTTTTAGTATTTGTACAACCGCTAGCAGTACGTCAACAAAGTTTTAAAGGCATGAGTATGAGCTAAAAGTCTAGCGTTTAACTTCTCTAGCAACTCATCAGATTGATGAATTATATAAGCTTTAGGATTCAGGAACAAAATAGAAAAGCCGCTCCCTCCTGAAGCTTTACAGATAGCAATGAGCAATTTTAATTACTCCAATACAATAAGGTGCAGAAAAAGAGTGACATTTTCAGAACTAATTAAAAATCTAAATGCAATAATATTACCTATTCTTGCCGCATCTCTTGCATTCCTTATCCAAGTCTGAGCCAGTTCTGCAGCTTCACTAGCCATTTGCTGAAGCTGCAAACAATGCACCAAATAGTATAGAAGTTTCCATAAGGAGCAATTTAAAGAGATAAAAGAGAGAGTAGCAAGCGTACTATATTTTGTTCTACGGAGCCTTCTTCTTAGCCCTTAGTAATATGCTAATGGATGGCATAATTCTCATGATTGGTACTTTTCATGACAAAATTACAGAGAAAGACGGCATAATTTGAACAAGACTAACATTTTCTCTCTCTTCAGATCCCTCTGGGGGAAGTGCATCTTGAACCCATTCAACTTCTGCAACCCGATACCTACATTGAAACGAAGCCACATAAAACACCACCCAATCAAGCAAGCTAATCATGCCACCTTTTAGATAATCAATATAAAATTATAGGGGATCGGGAAAGCTCAAAACTAACCCATCTTGATCCCAAGATCGTAAGATGCGAAACCTACGACGACCTTCTACCTACACATAGACAAAGATTATTATCATTCCATAATCAAACACTTGAAGCAGAAGGTACTATGGATATGATGTTCTCGATCTTTTGCTTCAGAAAATAAAACTAGAGATCAGAATTGGAGACTGGTATTCTCCCAAGAGGATTATTCATATTCAAGTGGATGCTACTCTGATAGGGACAAGGAAACACCACAAACTGTACATGATCTAGCAAATATCATGTTAAATATGAATATTGTAATATTACTACTTCAAAGTGCACAAGAAGCAATCCTCTGATCTGGACTTGATTAAAATCGTTTTACAGCTTACGGTAATGGACTATTTGATCAATGAACAAACTCTACACCTTACAATCCATAAAAAGATCCACTAGGATGAAAAGGGGAAGAGAATACACTATACAGTTTCCATCCATAAAGACTCGTGCCTTGCTCTCTAAACAAACAAAATAAATGTAAAAACATGTCTTTTTTCAGGCAAATTAGAACTTAAACGGAAGAGAGAATATTTGAAATTATAGCTATTAGAGATACAGTTACCTAAGCATATGTTTGACAACCTATGAAGCATGGACACTTTAAATAACTACGTCGTGTTCATGTCGGACACACAGAAACGTGGGGACATGCGAGAACACGCGGGGATACCGTGTCAGACACGCCACGTGACATGTCCTAATAAAATAATATTAAAAAAACTAAATGACACATCTTGGACACTCGAGGACACTTTGGGACACCTTAAGACACTTCGGGACACCTTAAGACATTTTTGAGACATATCTAAAACGTAGTACACTTTTGAGACACAGGACACTTCTGAGACACATATAAAATAGAATTAAATATATTTAATATTAATATTAAATTTATTTATTAATATTATATCTTTTATGAAACTTATAGATATATCTCCCTCTTCTTTAATATTTTATTAATATTTAAAATTTTTATTATTGTTAAAATTTTATCTAATAAAATTAAAAACCTATCTATTATTATTATTAAAATTTTACCTAATATAAGTTAAAATTCTAAGCTAACCAAACTAAATCAAATTCTTTCCTCCCTTACTGCCCTCGAGCCTTACGAAAATATACCAATTACAAAATATTTGAAACTCTAGTTTCACCTTTATCTTTCTCTCATCCTCAACACCGAAAGTTCTTACTTCTTTTTATTTTTATGCTCATTGTGATTATCCTGACAAGCAAAATTGTATTCTCTTATTCTCTCATCTACTTTGCAAAGTGAACTTTAAATTTATAACCCAAATCTCTTCAATGTCGACAATGTTTGTTCTCAAGTTCTCATCTTGATCCTATGAGATTTTAATGCTACTTACAAGTTGTTTATACTTAAAAATTTAAGTTTGTATTATATTTTATGTATTTTTTAAGTATAAATTATTAATTTTATTATTATTATATTTAGCGTGTCATGCCGTTTTCGTGTCCTATGTTTTGAAAAATCGTCGTGCCACCGTGTCGTGTCGTGTTCCCATATCCCCGTGTCGTGTCTGTGCTTTATAGTTGACAACAATGGAACAAGCTTTAGGTCCCAATGCACATACAAATTCAATAAAATATGCATTTTAGATAATTGTGCACAAATAGAAAGCTAGTTAGAAGTTCAAGCGCCATCATATTCGAATATATAATTTGAAAGCTTAACTCGAAAGCTTAGCTGGTCTAATGTGCATAAACCTTTGGTTTGATTAAGCTCAAAAAGGATCCCGGGAAAATGTTATCATGCATAGTTATCAATACAACTTCAACACATATGGAGGAAAAACAATTTAGAAAGGAGTATCAACTGCTGCAAAAAATGACTATTCCTTTTTGTTTGTAGAAGGGAGGGTGAATTACCTCCAAGTAAAACCGTCCATCAGGCAGCGGTTCGCACCTGAATCATATTGATCAGAATCAAGTACTATGATGCAGCAATCAAATGGCACAAAAGATAGAAGGCCTATACTCACCCAAGAATTTCCACTTCACAAGCAAAATCAGCAATTGTACCTGTTGAAGAATCAATTATAACCTGCAACATGGAGGGAGATTGAGCATTATTAGTAAATACTCAACTTTCAGAACCAACAATAAGAAAGGAAAATGTTCAACCATTCCCATGCGGTGGTTTCCTTCCATTATCCTCCTCACCTGTTACAAAAGGATCAAATTTAACTGCTTACTAGAATAAAGAAAAAAGTGGAGAGCACACATTCACACAACAATACAACAAAAGTTGAATGGTTTTTAAATATACAATTACAACCAAAAGTAACAGAACTAAAGTATTCATGAACTTCAAGATTATTGAAGCTCAAATGTACGTCTACATCAAAAGAACATTAGAAAGTTAGACACACCTAGGGGGAAGGTTTATAAAAAAGACAGAAATATAACTTGCAGGACTCACAAAACAATCCAGAAGAAAGTTTGCTAATTCCAAGAATTACTTTCCCAAGTAATATCTCTGTCCCCTTTGACATCGAAGTGGCCAATGTGAAATCTCATAGTTTAAGCTTTAACTTATTCAAGAGGGCTGGCTCACCTGGAAAGGCATTTTATTGGCCCAGTATAGAAGCAGATGTCCTACAGTGAAGGTTTGTCTGTGCTTTATACAAAATTTTAGGCACTTTTTTGTTCTGACATATATGACATGAAACTACAATGATAGTAATGATAATAAGCTAATACACATCCCTTTCGATGTTGTAATCTTCCTATTGCAAGTGTTCAACACATACCCAAGTATAATATCAAGTTACCCACTTATTTTATAACCACAAGTATCACTTAAAATTGGCTTTTGCACTAAAAAGCAAGGATATCCACAAGAGTCATTTCTACCACGTAACTCTTCAGATGATCAAGACAAACACCATTCAAATTAAGCAACATTTAACAGTGAATTTGCAAAAGAGGTACTAGACAAATAGCGTGTGATTGTATTTCATTCATACAACTTGTTAGGATCCGAAAAGAGAATCATGGACAGTATAAATGTCATATTCAACAAATCAGATGGCAAAAGCATACTTCAAGCACAACCACAAATTAAGGTAAGCAGAACATCTGAAAAGGGACAATAAGAAATGAAAATTTGAAAGTAAAATGACACCATCGATCAGATTCCATGAACCTCAAACATGTGACTGAATCAAAATAAATAAAAAGAATTACTCTCACCATCAGCCTATAGCGTGGTTCGAATATATTAAGTGACAACTTTTGACACGGAAGGACTACATCCATAACAAAAAGAGGCAATATATCTGCTGCTGCATATGTTAGATTCTCGTACTCTGACTTCCTCTCAGCGTACTCATCAGGGAAGCTTTTCTGTATTATATTACTTAGTGTAACACTGAGGAAATCATAAAACAGGAATCAGAAATTCTGAATTAGCAATGCTGGTGTGAGATTTGAAGGAGGAGGATGGTTATGAAAAGAAATAAATGTCATGAGAAAGCCTCAAAGTTCATATCAGAAAACTAATAATATGAAAGAGAGAATATTTTACCTGATAGGATATGTTCTAGGACTCATAAATAGGACCATTCTGCACATAGGACACCTGTTCCCTGTCATTACATAACATAAAAAAAAATTTAATTAAACTAAAACACTATACAAAAGGACAATATACATTTTTCATATAGAATAAGAAATAATCTTAGGGTCACCATGGTCCATAGACTGAAGTAGACACGAGCGGCAGAAAGAATGCCCACAAGGAGTTGTAACAGGTTCATACAATAATTTTAAGCATAGTGTGCATTCAAAATCATCTGTTCGTTGTGGTTTCCACTGTTTATCCCTCTTAACTGAGCTAGACATGAGCTTATCCAATTCCTGAAGATTATTATGGAGAAGCTGGCTACAATAACGGGCAATTATGGCATATTATCTTCACAAAATGACAAAAATCTAAAATCTCCTAATCTAAAGGAGATCAAGGAACCAATGGCACAATAGTTTACAGCTGAATTTACACACCTCATAGGATCAATTTGAAGGCCAGTAAGTAGTGCTTCCTGCGACTCATCATATCGTTCAAGCTGCAAATCGATCTTAAGATAATCAGCGTGGTAGAACAGTGCCACTTCCGGTGTTAAACCTGGTATCTCTATTAAGATGCATGAAAATCATATGCAAGGAAAACAATCTATTATGATGTTTTGGTAGCCGCTATTAGCATGCCAATATCACAATGTTCCTTACCCATACAACTACAAGCAATCAATTGCTTCTACGAAAAAATAAAAAGAAAAATGGCCTTAACCTTAGGATTATGCATAAATTTTTTTTAAAAAAAAACCTTAGGATCACGCATAATACTTGGCACAAAAATAGCAAAAAGTGCATCCCATCATGTTGCATACGAGTACAATTCTAAATAGGGGGCAATTTCCTTTTTCATCAGCTACCAAATCAAGCTAATCCAATGGTCCAACAGACCTTAACGAGGAAACCACCCACACAAAAAATGTAAAAATATTTAAGGGGGTGTTTGGTTTATTATTATCTTGATGTTATGTCATGTACTCTAAGGCCTCATTTGGTTGAAGGCGTTTTTTTAGGCCAACACAAATTTCAACTATAAAAATCAACTTTATTTGACATCCAACACAAATGCGAATATTAGAATTAATTTTATTTTACATTTTACGCACGTTTTAATATTAAAATAAATTTATTTTCTATTAAACATAAAAAATAAAATATTTTTTTTCTCTTGTTCAAAAAAAGTTGAACCAAACTAGGCCTAAATGTCATCTTTTGATTAATAATTCTATAATTTTATAGAAAATTAATTATAGATGTTATTAAATCAAATAATTATTTTCTTTTGATAATATGACATAACACCAAGATAATATTGAACCAAACACCCCCTAAACTTTATTTTAAAATATATTGCAGCATTCAAAATATTTTCAAATGTAGCCAATAATCAACATGACAATCGACCTAAAAGTGTTGATAGCCTAAAAAATAAACAAGAAACATTTTTCTATAAAGCAAATGAAAAGCTGAGACAAACTCTTTGTGAAATACCATAATTAAACTTGTCAAAAATGATGCAAATGTAAAATCACAATACAAAAAAGGCAGTCCATACCAATCTGTTTTCGCAATTTCATATTAAGTTTCGTAAGAATCCTAGTTTCTTTTGGATTTTACCATCATACTAGAATTTCAGCTCTATTAAGTCCCATTTTAAAAGATATACAACAACATTTAGCATTTGTAGTTTCCTAAAAATTTAATGATGCTTTCACTAGGAAAAAAAATTCAAAATGCAGCAAAGTCATAATAGTCAACAAAATTTTAGCGAGATCAAACTCAACCTAAACTTTAAAATTAGGGAAAATTGCATCTTAACCCTTGAGGTTGGAAAGGCATTGCAAATTGATCTTAATATTTGAAAATTATTAATTTTGGTCCTGAGATTGTAAAATGTTATTGTTTGGTCCCTGTTAAGATCCAATCTTTTTTGCTAGTTGTTCCTAACAGAAAAACATAAAATTTGATCACTTTTTGATCAGTTTGAATCATTTATAAGTTTTAAAAGACCATTATACCCTTCTACCTTCACCTCTATTTAGAAATTTAAAACTTAAAAATAAAGCATATAAAACTTTTTAAAAAATCTAAATTTAATTTCTCCTATCTCTTACTCTCTTCTCTCCAAAAATTTAAAACTAAAAAATAAAAATATTAATATTTTGAAATTATATTCTAAAAAGTAAAAAGCTAACGAATGAAAATAATCTGAGAGAATAAAAGTAAAAATCCAAAATGTTAACTGATTCAAAAGGAAAATGAACAAATAAGTAACGGTGAAGTAAATCTGTAAAGAATGATCACCAAACAAAGTGCTTTGGCCTTCAGTAGATATGGTTTAGGAGAATCACACTGAACAGCAATAACTTTATCAGCATCCTTCAGTGCAAGCTGAAAGATAGTTAAATTTATCAGCCTTACATAAGATTTACATTTTAGAATAGTACTTGTTCCTGTCAATGTTCAAAGTAAGACATTACCTCAGCATGTGTTGTTGGATCTAGCCCATTCAACGGCTCATACTCGGATTCACTAGCAGATCTTCCTCTCAAAAGCTGGCTAATCCTGATATAGATGTTTGAAACATAATTTATGAAAAAACCCAAAACAGAGAAGCATGTAGCAAACATTGATGTGGATGAATCGATAACAAAAGAGAAATAAAAAATACAGACTAAGACATTGACCTGCAGAAAGCAGCACTTCTATTGATTAAAATCACAGGATCTCCTGGTTTCAAAAGTTGAGCTTTAGAGTAACAAGAAATGGCCTACAAGGAAATAGTAATTAAATTTCAGTAACAGGGCATTATCTTTAAAAGAAGACAGCAAGAGAAAGTTATCATCTTCCTTGACACTGTTGCCACTAACTAATATCTACATGATCAAAATACTGAAACCTCAAACACAATACAAGCTTTACAACTTACATGATAATCCCAAGAAATTTATTATACAAGAGATGGGTCATGTTCACAAACAACTCCAAAAATAGCATGATAATTCCCTAAATTACGCTGTGGAATGAAGAGAAAGTCATGATCATCATCAATAGCCTTATCCTAAGCAGGATTTTCTTGTCTAGAAAAACGAAGGGGTGAAGTGACCTTCCGTTGGAGATGGGATACTGCTACCTGACCATCTAACAGCAGTGATTAGTCATTTTGTTTTGTCTTGCTTGAATTGAATGGGGCACCTTTGGCTAAGGTTTTTGGCTATCACAAATCAGATCTCGCATCAAACTATTAACCAGAATGACAAATAAACTAAAATATTACTTCCGAAACAGTTGGGATAGAAGATTTTGTCCGACGGCTTAAGAAAGCTGAACTAGTTATGATAAGAAACGAATCCCATTATCGACCATCGGGAAACCAAATCCCTCACCTCTTCGAATCGTTTCTCACGGAAGGCTCGGTTACCACGACGCATCAAATCCATCACCTCGGCTAAGCTCCCCGCAGGTAACGTGCCCGTCCCCACCTCCTGCGCTACAACTCCCCTTTCAAATCCAGATCAAAAAATAGTAACTTGAACAGAATATCAAGCAAATTTCCTTACCCAAAAGAAGTCCTCAGGGTCCTCGAACTCCTTGCCGGGAGGAGCGCATCCGGAGGGTTCAGCCATCGACGTCGCTCAGCCTAGAAGCCAAAGAGCTGAAAGAGGCCGACAATACTATAAGCAGAGGGAGGAGAAGAAGAAGAAGAAGAAGACGTAGTTCGCGTGTTTCCCCCTGCGTCCTCCATTATCTCGCGGTCAAGATTGGAAGACGTGGTTCCTTCTCTTCTTCTCTTCTTCTCTGCCCGCCTTCTCTCATTCATCTTCGATGGTTTAGGTCTTTAATCATACTTTTCAAAAATATTTATGATCAAAAACAATTTTCATTTTATCAAAAAAAAAAAAAATTCAAAAAATTTCTATTTCTAAATCATTTTAAAAAATTTCATCAAATTATAAATTTTTTATCAAATCTCAAAACATATATTTATTTATTTATTTATTTATTTATTTTGATGAAAGAGATATATATAAATTATTGAAATTGTTGCTATCGATATTGATTTTTTTAAAAAAAAATTATGTAGAGTTTTAAAATCTTTAACAAATTAGGGATAAAGATTAATTTGATTATTTACAATTAGTTAGCCCAATAAGCAACTAAAAAGAGGTGCGGAGCAAAATATTCTCACTCTCGCGTCTTTCTTTTAGCAGAATTTACTCTATTGATGCAAATATTGTGACATTAAAATTCTTAGATAAAGTTGAACGGAATAAGTCCGAGCTAACTCGATGCAACTGATATGCTTTTTGGGAGCAATTTTGATATATATATTCATTAAAACAGTCATAACTTTTGCTACGAGTATCTATTTTCAGCATTCAATATTAATCTTAAAATCTTTTGAGAACACGGATCCACATAGCCAGCTGACTATGTTTTTAACCTGAAATTCCATCATTTAGTCCGTTAAAGTTAAAAAAAAAAATTATTTTTTTTTAGTAATTTTCAATCATCAATTTTAGTAGTTTAAATAAATCTAAAACATGCTAAATTTTGGGCTACTAAATTAGCATGATTCGAGCTTTTATATAAGTAGCCTACCTTACCTAAGTTATAGACCAACTAATTAACATAAAATCATTCAACAAGTATCCTTAGCACTATTTTGATGAAATCCATGAATATAACAAGAGTTTGAGAAGACTATAAATATAATATGAATTTCCGAAAATCAATAGAGAATATAAATTTCAGAAGACTAATAAATAAAATATTAATTTCAAAAAACTAATAGAGTATTAATTCCAGAAAATTACAATTAGAAAATAAATTTCAGAAGACCAATAGTAGAAAATGAATTCTAGAAAATCACAGATAGGAAATGAATTCTAGAAAATTATAGGTAGAAAATGAGTTTTGAAAAACCAATAATAGAAAATGAATCCCGTTGCAACCCATTCATTGAAGCTTATATGGTAGCTCATAGTTCACCTTTCCTGTTTGGCGCGAGGACCAAAACAGGACCAAAATATTACTAGTTTAAAAAATAATAATAATAATAATAATAATAATAAATAAATTATTTTAATTATTCTNTTAATGATTTTTAAGATCTATTTTACAACAAATTTGTGCAATCAACTGTCTAAACTGACAAATTGTGATCAATTTGAAGAGATACTATAATTACTAATATGAGACATTTTAAGGCTTCTCTTAGTAAATTACCTCTCATAACAATTTAAAAATATTTTCATATAAAATCCCCAACATCCCAAAAGCTATGACGATAAATATAAAAAAAATGTAAAATAATAAGTTTTTAAATAAAGTAATATGTCAACTTATGATTTAAATGATTATATATAAAAACACAAATCTATGTCTCCTTTCAGGGCCATATAATTAATTAAAACTTTCAATTGTGCCAAGTGGAAGCTTTCGAAGAAATATTGAATAGTAATAATAAAATCCTGTTTGGGGCGAGGACCAAAACAGGATCAAAATAGTGCTAGTTTAAAAAATAACAATAATAATAATAATAAATAAATTATTTTAATTATTCTACACAAATTTTAATATAAAAAAAAATATTTTACTTCACATACTCAATAATTTTTAATAAAAATACAAATTTTATTTCACATCTTAGATCAAAATACTCGACTTGAATACTTTGGTCTAGAATATGAAATAAAGTTGATATTTTTATTTTAAATTATTGAGTATATAAAGTAAAAAAATATTTTTTATATTTGAATTTGCGTAAAATGATTTAAAATATTTATTTATTATTATTATTATTGTTTTTTAAATTAGTATCATTTTTGTCCTATTTTGGTCCTGTTTTGGTCCTCACGCCAAACAGGGCCAAGTTACAAAAATCAATAATTTCAAAAAATAAAAATAAAAATAGAAAACCTAAAAGTAAAGAAAAATAGGGATCTCAAAATAAGGACATAAGTTGAAGATTTTTAAAAATATAAATCCAAATACAATTCTTTGTAAAACATAGGAATCTATCCGTAATTCACCGACAGGTTGTAGGCCTAACTTGGTAACTGGGGGTGAGTGAAGACGGAGGTGAGTGATCGGAGGAAGTGAGAGGGGAAGATTAGGAGGAGGATTAATGCTTTCGAATGGATGGAATGGATGCCTGACCACAGCCCGGAGGTCATCCTTATATACAGGATAAAGTTAGTTAATAATATAATGTACAGTATTCCATTATTGCTACATAGTAACAGTATTCTATTATTGCGACAGTAGCATAGTAGTACAGTGCTCCATTATTGTTCCATTATTGCTGCTACAGTACTACTACAGTATTTGTACAGTGCTGCAATGCTCTATTATTACTACTACACAGTACTGCTTCAGTAATGACCATATTATTGTCTTGGATCCACCATTTTTCTTTGTTTGTCACCTTTGATTATTGCCATATTGAGCCCAATGATTATATTATGAAAGGGGTAATTTCCAAACATATTAAATATATTTTTGTGAAAATTCTTCTAGAAAACAGATATTATCGATCTGCATCCTAGCGAGAATTGTTTCTATGCGTTCTAAAAATTATTTTCATCTAAAATCCCCAACATCCCAAAAGCTATTTATTACGATAAATATAAAAAAATATAAAATAATAAGTTTTAAAATAAATTAATATGTCAACTTATGATTTAAATGATTATTTATAAAAACACAAATCTATGTCTCCTGTCATACAACTAGGGCCATATAATTAATTAAAACTTTCAATTGTGCCAAGTGGAAGCTTTTGAAGAAATATTGAATAGTCTTTAAGTTACAAAAATCAATAATTTCAAAAAATAAAAATAAATTCCTAATAGATTCTTAGATTTTATTTATAATTACATTTTAATTTATATTTTTTAAAATATCACTTAAATTTTTAGAATTTAAAATAGAAAACCTAAAAGAAAAAGTAAAGAACAATAGGGATCTCAAAATAAGGACATAAGTTGAAGATTTTTAAAAATATAAACCCAAATACAATTCTTTGTAAAACATAGGATTCTATCCGTAATTCACCGACAGGTAAGTAGGCCTAACTTGGTCAACGCACCGGGCGGTCTTCTTCTTCTTCGTCTTTCATCTTCTCTCCGCTGCCCTCCCGATCTCCAATCTGAACAGAGGAAGACGAGAACAGCCACATTGCGCCACGCCCCCTGGCGATGGACTCTCGGAGCAGAGCCGTCTCGTCCACTAAACGATGGCTGACAGCAATAGCCCCGGTCGCCGCATCGGCAACGCTGGCCGGGCCCGTCATCATCGAACTCCTCCCCAACGAGCTCCGGAGCCGCGTCTCCTCCGGCATCGACCGCCTCTTCTTCAGCCCAATCTTCGCCGCCGATCACACCATCGTCATCCGCCAGACCGATAGCCTGAACTCCAACTTGCTCTACGATGCCTCCATCACCTACCTCAGCGTCTCAATCTCGCCGTCGATGAATCGACTGAGGGCCAGCAAGCACGCCGACGACAACGCCATCGTCCTCCTTCTTGACGAAAACGAGGAGCACGTAGACATCTTCGCCGGAGCCGGATTCAGGTGGAAGCTTTTCCGCGATCAAAACAACCAGTCGCAGAGGCATTCCGGCGAGCTTCGTTGGCTGGAGCTCACCTTCCACCGGAAGCACATGGGGATAGCTCTGGAGTCCTACTTCTCCCACATTATGGAGCGATCCAAGGAGATTAAATCAGCTGACCGGAGGCTAAAAATCCATCTGAATGAGTACGACGATTGGATCGCCTCTGATCTCCAACATCCGGCAACGTTCGAGACGGTGGCCATGGAACAGGAGCTGAAGCGGACGATCATGGAGGATTTGGAGAGATTTGTTAAGAGGAAAGAGTACTACAGCAGAGTTGGGAAGGCGTGGAAGCGAGGGTACCTGATCTATGGTCCTCCGGGGACCGGCAAGTCAAGCTTGATCGCCGCCATGGCCAACTACCTCAAGTTCGACATCTACGATATGGAATTGAAGGAAGTGTGGTATAATAGCAGGTTGAAGGCGCTCATGAAAAGCATGAAGAGCAAATCTATACTTGTGATTGAGGACATTGACGGCGCCATTAGAATACAAAACAGGGGTGAAAAAGCAGCAGAAAACAGGGCTTCTGACGACTACGATGAGATAACGCTTTCGGCTCTGTTAAACGCCATTGACGGCTTGTGTTCGGTGAAAGGGGAGGAGAGGATCATCGTCTTCACGACGAACTACAAGGAAAAGCTGGATCCGGCGCTGCTGAGACCTGGCAGGATGGATGTGCACATCTACATGGGCTACTGTACTCCGAGCAGTTTCAGGGTGCTGGCCTCGAATTACCTCGCCATTGATGAGCACCCATTGCTCGAGGAGATTGAGGAGTTGTTGAAGGAGGTGGGGGCGACTCCGGCAGAGGTAGCAGAGGAGTTGATGAGGAGCGAGGATGTCGATATCGCTTTAATGGGTCTCATTCAGTTACTCAACAGGAAGAAAAAGGAAAGCCCAGAAGCCGAAGGCTGTGTAGGAGATGCCCGAATAGATGATGAATTAGTCGTAGAAGATGAACGGCAAAAAGGATCTGAAATTCGGCTGGCCGCCGGTGAAGATCGGCAGTGATCTTGACGAGAACTTCATGATGTACAATTTGGACTTGCTTATGATATGCAGACTATTCTAGTAGTGCTTCAAATTTATTTTTAATTAAACATATGCATTATATTATTTAAAATTTATTTTTGAATTTATTTTTGTATTTCACCATTTTTTTTCTTACAAACTCTAACATTAAATAATTACTTTATTTTACATTCAACATAATTTTTAATATAATTAATTTACTTTATTTCACATCATATATATTTTTTTTAAAAATTCTAATTTTTTTTTTCACATTTCTCATATATCCCAACATAATAGTTAACTTTATATTATATCATTCACAATTTTTAATAAAAAAATATTTATTTAAATTTAATTTTAATTTTATTAAAATTAATTATTACAAACAAATATGCTCAAGAATAATCTTTTATTTTATTCTTTTTCGCTTGCTTAGTTACTGTTTAGTTGCAGCCAATTTGGTCATAATTACTTTTAAAAAAATAAAATAATCTATATAATTTTCAAGACATCAATTAATTTTATTTAATATTCTCATAATTAGCTGATTTTATTTTTTATCATATGCATATCTCAAAAAATATATATATTATTTTATAAAAAAATTAAAAAATGACTATGAACAACTTGATTACTAATTAAACAGAAACCTTTTAAAGCACTCTTATGCACTGTGAACTCCCTTTTATATAGCAAAATAGTTATTTTTATAATTTTTTAGTAGTAGCAGTTATTTTTTTTTTGAAAAGTGGTAATGCCATAAAATTATAATAAAGAAATTACAAGCTATTCAGTGTCACTTAACATCCATTTTGAGAATGTTACAAAAGTTATTGGAAAGGGCCATATCAATTTCCCAACAAAAATCACCTAGTGTCGCATAGTGCGCCAAAAAGTCGGCCGCACTATTATTGTTACGTTGTATATAACTAACTCTGCAAGCAGCAAACGACAATAAAATGTTCACAATATTAGTTAGAATAGGATCCCGAGAAATAAAGTTGGCAGTTATTCGACAGTGCTCCTCACTCAATTTTACAGATAATTCTATTCATAGATTATTTTACTATAAAATTAATATATATTATAAAAAAAATAACTTATTTGTACCTTTACTCAAACTAAATGAATTAATTTGCTTAATTTGAAATTTAAAAAGACCTCTATGCACATAAACGCAAACAAAAGAGATTCAAATTATAATAATTTTGCTTAATTTTACATTCTATATATTTCCGTGAATCTCAATAATAAAAAAACTTATTTCCATGATATCATAATAATAATAATCATCTGTTTATTAACAATGTTAATTACTTGTGATAATACTACTCAAGCCTTCAAGTTAGCCTTCATTATTAACTTATTCTTTGACATTGTTAATCACATAATTAGTTGTTATTATTCTATTTGTTTATAGAATTTAATTTTAACAAAATTAATTTTAAAATTGAATGAAAATATTTTTTATTAAGAATTATAAATAATATAAAATAAAATTAGTTATTATATTAAAATATATGAGAGATGTAATATAAGTTGATTATTATTTTAATAATGTGTGCAGGATATGAAATAAAATTAATTTTTAATATTGAATTTTATATGTGATGTGATATACCTATTTAAAATTAAACTATATTAATTTTAACCTGCCAAATAAACAGACCGTTAACTTTACAAAATGATAAGAAAAAATGAGGAAGACATTCAACCTAGCTATTTAGCAAGGGAGAAGATATATATAAAAAAAAAAACTTTTGATAAAATTTTTTTTAGCAAAAAATTGTCCAAAAAGAAGTCAATAGATGACATTTCTTAATCAAATAATAATCAATCACCCGAAAGGGAAAGACATCCTTGAAGAAAATGAGCATATTAGTTAGCCTCTAACTCGACATAAGAAATAAATTCGTTAAAGAAGTGATAAAACTTGGCAAATGTCTATATGTTACAAATATATATTGTTAGAGCTCAAATGAACAAACATTAATCAATATATTACAAATATATATATAAATATATATATATATATATATATATATATATATGTACTTTAAATTAGAATAAAGTGTGCTTTCTAATGGTGTGCACACATAAGGTGGTAAAATATCACCAACTTTGAATTATTAGGAAGATAATCAGATAAAAACCTTATCCAATATCATCAACCTTATACTCTAGGGTAGGGTTCTAGTAATAAGTGTTGGTCCACTTGCACACCCAAGAGGGGGGGTGAATTGGGTGTAATTATAATTTTAAAATTTGATTAATATATATGTTAAAAAAAAATTAAGTATTTTTAAAGCTACTTATTATTGTGAGGCTTTTATTATTCTTAAGCAAGAGCGTTCAAGCAAATCTTTTCAGCATAAGCAATTGAGCAATTTTAAAGTGGCACCTGTAAAAGAATAATATATAAATGTATAGATAATATATAAAGTTATACTTAATATAAGTATAAATATATATAGAAATTTAATTTACTAATATATAAGATGTGAGTGTGTGAATATGTTTTTTTTTTTAAATAATAATAATATATTATATGTGTATATATAAATAGATATATGTATATA
>JAEMOT010000212.1:4240-64334 GCA_019297695.1 Apostasia ramifera
AGAAGGGCCCGAAGAGGAAGTCACAGGGGCTACGCTGACCTGCTCCACTGAAGCCGCCCCCTGAACCACCAGAGATGGCGCGGAGGGCAAGATCCCCGTACCTTCCCTAACTGGCTGCGCTTCGTCGTCAGCCACTGTGATTGCATGCCCCACCAAAGGAGCTGTTCGTACGTCACCCACTGAAGACCTTGGCGTCATGTGTACACCTCCCCCCGCGCTCGAAAGGCTGATCCTCGGCTTCTTCGACGCCTCTTCACGAACAACCGGGCGCCTTGTATCGGCTTGGCCCGGCTTACGGCTTCCCAGGTTATCAGCTATTTCTGAAAAGAGGCTCATCACTCCAGTCTCTCCTCTGGTCAAACAAAAGACCCAACCTATATTTCAGAAAGATTTATAGATCACTGCGGTACACGTGGCAATCAGGCACGCACATCAATGCGCTTCATGACTGTCGGGGGGACATGTTGCAATTGGATTCACGCCTTTTCATCTGGACCGTCCACGTGGTTGCTCACGTGGTCTCCACGTGAGCGAAGCATCCGAGCCGAACATAAGAAGCACCATACCGAACAGCAGACGCCGAAAGGTTATCACCCCGAAAAACAAGGACCCGACGTGACATCTGACCGTTGGGGGATTGTACTTCTCTGAAGGAGGCGCGGTTTTACCGCCGACGGATCGTAACCACTGACACGCCATACAAGAGTCACATACTAGCCGTCCGCAGGCATTAATTGAGCTGTCACTAGAGCTGTAGATTGTTCGGCTGAAAGTGACTAGACATCACAGGTTCAGGGTATATATACTTCCTGTACACAGCCTCTACAGGGGCTAGAGATCCAAAAACAAAAACCTCTTTGAATACTCTGTAACCCAACCAAAGATTTCTAGTAACATTTCAAGCCTCCTCGAAAAGGAGCCGTGATTTTTCCGCCAGTCGGTTTTCCACGTAAAAACTCTTTGATTGTTTCCCGTCTTAACAATCTCCTAGCATCATCTCCTTAAACGAGTGTAAAGCAGGGTGCTGCCAATCTTTAAAACAAAATAGAGCAAAATTTGAATCTCATGCCAGAAAGGTGCACGAATTAACTATATTAATTGATCAGTTTGTTATGCAGCATACCCAGTCCCTGCTCCTGGAGCACTTTTTTTAGTTCGACCGGCCGACCAAATAATCGACTAACCGTTAGAGAGCTACTCCGTCTGACGTGACTGCCAAGCGGCTGAGCCGTTCAATTAGCTAAACCCAATAATTTTTTCGGCCCTCGGCCGAATGGAAGTCAAGTGCAATAGCTCCTCAGCTTGCTTAATTTTCTAGCTGTAGATCTAACTTTATTTTAATCAATCGTATTTTTTTTTTTTGGAATAATTACCTACATTCCACACAATTTAGTTTTATTTATGCTTTACCCATCCATTCTTAGTTAATTACGCTATGCACCCTCAAAACATTACAAAATCTTACATACACATATTTGAGTTAAAACTTAATCAAAATCTATTTGAAAAAAAATATTCTGTTAGTAAATCATTAAAATTATATTTTTACTCTTAATGGTACATATTTTTCTCTTCCTCAATACTACATTAAAGCCCTGATTTGTCCTAAAATCAATTTACATCGCGGATATCTCCTTCCTTTGCCGCCACCTAAACATTAACGTTTTAAAATTTTTACTCAAAATATATTTAAATATCCTTAAAATAATATGATAAATGGCTCAGATTTTTTGTGATCTAACTATAGTTAGGTTATTAAAAAATTATGATTACTCATTATAATAAAAAATAAATTAAAATGTATGTATGTATGTATGTAAGATTTTATAATGTTTTGAGTGTGTATAACGTAATTAACTAAAAATGAATGGATAAAATATAAATAAAATTAAATTGTGTAGCATGTAGGTAATATTTATTTTTTTAATATAAATATAATCTTCATTTTAATTTCTTATTATAATCCTTTTTAATCATCTGTTGTTATGTTGCAGTACGAGGGTGCTGTAGCCGAGGATGGACGAGCTACGACCCTTTGGGATATCTACAGCTATGAAATAGGTTTGATTATCTCACTTGATCTCAAGAGTTTGATGCTAATGTGTTTATTTATATGTTAATTTTAATATTAAAATTTAATTATATTTTATATCATAAATATATTTTAAATTAAAATTTAATTTTGTTTTATATTTTACTTAAATTAAAATAGGAATAATTACCTACATGCCACACCATTTAATTTTATTTATGTCTTACCCATTTATTCTTAATTAATTACGCTATGCACTCTTAAAATATTATAAAATCTTACATATATACACTTGAGTTAAAACTTAATCAAAATCTATTTGGAAAAAAAAAATTCTGTTAGTAAACTATTAAAATTATATTTTTACGTTTAATAGTACATATTTTCTTTTCTTCAATACCACGCTAAAGCGATGATTTGTCCTAAAATCAATTCACGTAGCGGATGTCTCGTTCCTTTGCCGCCACCTAAACATTAAGGCTTTAGGATTTTCATTCAAAATATATTTAAATATCCTTAAAATAATATGATGAATGACTCAGATTTTTTGTAATCTAATTATAGTTAGGTTATTGAAAAATTATGATTACTCATTATAATAGAAATAAGTTAAAATGTGTGTATGTAAGATTTTATAATATTTTGAGTGTGCATAGCGTAATTAACTAGTAATTAACTAATAATGGATGGGTAATGCATAAATAAAACTAAATGATATGACATGTAGGTAATTATTCTATTAAAAAAATAACTAAATTTATTTTATTATTTAACTTTAATTAATTTACAGTAGCACTCTTAGGTATGCATATTAAGTATAGATCTTCGAAATATTAAGTTATTTTCATTTAAGTGAGTTATACAATTAGCATAGAAGTTTAGACAGTAATTTAATGTTTTAATTTCAAGTTGATGGTAATCTATATTTTTCTTAAAGGATAATTACCTACATGCCACACCATTTAGTTTTATTTATTTCTTACTCATTCATTCTTAATTAATTACGCTATGTACACTCAAAATATTATAAAATCTTACATACACATACTTTCACTTATTTTCATTATAATGAGCAATTATAATTTTTTAATGACCTAACTATAGTTAAGTTACAAAAAATCTGAACCATTCATCATATTATTTTAAAGATATTTAAATATATTTTGAGTGAAAATCTTAAAACTTTGATATTTAGGTAGTGGCAAGGGAAGAAGACATTCGCGACGTGAATTAATTTTGGGACAAATCAGCGTTTTAGTGTGACATCGAAGAAGAAAAAAAAATATGTACTATTAAAGGTAAAAATGTAATTTTAATAATTTATTAATGAAATATTTTTTTTTCAAATAGATTTTGACTGAGTTTTAATTTTAGTGTGTGTATGAAAGATTTTATAATGTTTTGAGTGTGCATAATGTAATTAACTAAGAATAAATGGGTAATACATAAATAAAGTAAAATGATGTGGCATATAGGTAATTATCTTTTTTTTTAAATAAGGCTTGTAGCTGCATTGTAAAGCCCAAAAAATAGATTTAATGGAGTAAGAAACATATGATGTAAGAACTTATTGAAATAATATCTAATATTGATTTCATTAGGGTGCTAATTTTTTTATAAGTACAAGAAAATTGAGAAAAATATTTCTTATCTAATATTGGTGCATAATGATAACTGACTTCAACACCAAAAAGTAGTGTGGCAATTCGGTTTAGTTTGAGTTAACTCATTTTTAACTCATCCTATTTAGACGATCTAAATCCAACCTATTTATTAAATGGGCTAAATATTAAGCCCAGTACTCAACTAGTTTAATAAATGGATTACTCAATTTGATTTGAACCACTAACTCATTTATTATAATTTTACGGTTATAAAAATTTTATAAATTCAATGTTTCGTACTCTTAATCAATATAATCATAAAGGAGTATTTCTTTTTTGATTGGAACATAATCTTTCCCCAGGTAATGTGACATTGAATTCGCAATATGCCTATTCAAGGGTTGTAATGTCGGCATCCTTTTTATTGAACCCCATAACATTGGAACAAACGTATTCCATATTTTTGAGAGTATTACTATCACGACCTAACCACCCTAATCCTTTAACTTAATCCTTCTGCACTCGGATTATGATTGATGAGGCTGCGACGGATTTACTACGAATTATAACATCTTATAAATAAGCAAATCGCACAGTTATATATAATTTGCACATATATAATATCAGTTTAACATGCTGAAAATATCTATCACATATATTTATATTGTTGGCCCAAAGGCTTCCCAAGAGGGGGGTGAATTGGGAATAATAGAATTTTTAAGTTTAAATTAAAGCAATAAACTTAAGAAATAATTCAATTAATGCTGAGAGGTTGATTTAGCAAATAGGTCTGCAGAAGAGTCAGAACAGAGAGCACGGCCAGAATGCGAGGTCAATATGAGAAATAGGACACAATGCAGAAATAACGTAATTAACACAGAAGAAGAGCAAATAGCAAAAATATATCACACAAAAGGCACAAGAGATTTATAGTGGTTCGGCCTTCCGCCTAGTCCACTCTTCACGCACCTCGAATGGGAATTTCACTAAAACCCCGGCTTTTTATGGGAACTAAAGCTGAATAAACCCAGTACAACCCTATGTCTTTTTCAAGGAACCAAAACCAAGCAAACCTTCAATCCTACAGCTTTTTGCAGGAACCAAAGCTGAGCAAGCCTACAATCCTCCACTAGGGAGTAAGAGAAAGGAAGGAAAGGTTTTGCTAGACTAGCTAGCTTAAATTACAATGCATATAGAAGAATTAATATTATAATGAGACACTCTATGCACATGCAAATTAGCCAGGGGTCTACTTGAATAATTCCGAAAAAGCTAACGCTAAACAGTGAATAAAAATTATTTTGGAAGCTTAAGGAAGTAAAATACAATATGAGCCTTCAACAGGAAGAACAAGAAGTAAAACATGAGTTTGGTGAATCTCAATAAGTAATAACTCAAGAAACACGATTCACAGCAAACAAAATAAAAACAGCAGCAGTATGAATTTCTGAAGCAGGAAATAAAACAGAACCAGGGAAATTTCAGCTTCTTTTCACTTAAGAAACATCACAATCTTCTTCTTTGAAACCTTCTTCAAATATTTTGCAAATATGGCTTTGGGAGAGCAAAACCCGAGTGAAAGCTTGAGAGGAGAAGGTGAGTTGCTGTTCTCCAAAAACTGAGAGTGCAGAATAAAAAAACAGTGATGGAGTTATGGTGTAGTGGAATCACATAAGCTTAAGAGGATGTATAATATTTCCGTTGGAAAGAGAGAGAAGCAAACAACCCTTTTGTCCTTTGTGATTGTAAGATTATTACACTTAGCCAACATAAAGAGACAAAGCTAAGTGGATGAAGAATAAAAAAGAATATAAGAAAGCATACCTCAATATTTTATCATGATGGCCATCACACATAAAATAAATCAAGCTTTTCAAAAAACGGTAAGCTACAAAATATCAGAACACAAGCTAAGATATCATGGGAGAAACAAAACCCAAGTTACATGGGAAAGGAATGATGGCTCTTGATTTGGATTGATGTGGCTCATGAAGCCTTTTGGAAAATACATAGGTATTAACCAATAGGTTATGTGTTGCCATATACCAAAATAGAAGAGCAAACAATAACCATGTAGGCATCTATCATAGGGATGAGATTGTGTTAAGCTAAACCATCTTTTAACCTAATATATGATAAGTATTGAGTTTTGAGTTAAGCTTCAAACTCAAATCAATAGATTGAGTGAGCTACACTCTCAATTCAAATTACTTAACATGAATAGGTTGAGGAGAATTTTGCTTAAACAATCAAACAAGACAAATACGAAAGAAAATAAGGTTTTCTTAACTAGAAAACCAAAAGGAAAGACTCAAGTAAAAAATCTTGACAAATATGCACATGCTTACATAATAGTCCTAGAAAAGAAAATAATAAAATTCCAGTAAGATCCCATTTTTCTCTGGACTTTAATTTGGACTACATCCTCAAATGAAATAATGTAACCTGTTAACACACTAAGCAAGAGGATTAGTGTATAACAACTAAATTAATTATTGTCATCAAAATCAAAGAGTTCAACATATATATCATCATCAACCCCGGGGAATATTCACACAATAATTACCTTATAACCAGTTCTTAAAATATATACAGTATCACACTATAAAATATATATTGTACTCAATAAACATCACTTAATTTGTAAAGATAACTCTGTTATGCCGTCTCACACATGTCCCTGTGTTTGATATGCATCTGTAAAAATAAATTGGAGTCATTAGTTGACTCAGTAGGTGAATCTGATCCAACATGCTTAATAAAACAGTCATACTCATCATATAATTATAGTAAAAATATGTCAAAATTTTATTTGAATTTTTTATCACATTTTGGGCCCTGTTTCTCAGTCAACCATAGCTACACCACCACATCCACGGTGACCCACCCATGGTCATCACGAGGTCGTCACCTCAACCAGATAACCCTCTGTAGGTTATTTCGGATGCCGTCGCACTCAAATCTGTACGTACCTCATCACAACAGGTAATCCACACATGGTCACCTTTGGTGATCGTCATCACCCCGGATAGCCGGAAACTACCACTAGATGTCGTCACATTAATATCATCATCATCATCAAGCTCGAACCGTGATGAGTATGATTGCGAAAAGAAACAAATTAACTTTTCCTTCACACAATATATATATCAATCTCATTATATCATCATCGTATATATTACAAAATTCAACATCAATTGATTACGCTTGTCATATAACTCAATCGAACTTAAAGCATTTAATTAATTCATCACAATCAACCACCATATTTTAAAATAGAATCAATCAATAAATAAAATCCTCCAATCATGAAGAACATATGATAATCACAGAGCACTTCTTCTCCTCCTCCTCCTTCCCTTTCTTCTTCCTCTTCCTCCTCACAAGCCACGGCAGAGGCACGGCAGAGAAAAGAAAATGGCGGAAGGTTGGAGAGATAATTGCCTTTTGATCCCCATAGTTTCATCTCCTTATAAATAGGTCTCAAATTATTACTTTTAAATCTAATTTTTTTTCATATAAAATTCGACTTAATATATAAATTTTATTTTAATTAATTCACATAATATTATTTAACTAAATAATAAATTAAACATTAAACTTGAATTAATAAACCTGAACGTTATAATTACGATAAGTGAATCTAAAAAATCTAAATGAGAATATTACAATAAAATTTGAAGAATGCTATTGAACAATCCTGCATAGCAAACTATAATGGTGAATGTAACAGACAGTTATCTGGCAGAAATTATATTGATTAAGATTTACGGCACAAAAAAGACATTTGAAAGGCTTAGATTTTTATTGGAGTGAGTAGTATTGAGGTAACTAATTTGAAAAAGAGAACCATTAGTAGTTTAAAATTCATAGAGAAAAAAATAACGATATTCAATGTTTGAATATATATAAGTTATGAGTTATGTTATTTCAACCCATAAATTTAAAAAGCCAAATTTGAAAGAGATTTTTAGGGAAATGAAACTAGCGGCGACAAACGATTGCAGTGTCGCCAACAAAATAGCTTGCTAAATATATCTTGAATATCTTCTAAATAAGTGAAATAGTTGATGGAGAGGGAATATTAGCTACTATAGTGAATAATTGCATTAATTTGATGTTTTAGTTGAAATTTGTGTTAGACAAAAAAATTATCTCGAACCAAACGAGGCCTTAGAGCCAATTACGGAAGAAACAAAGTTATTTGGATATTTCCGAGTGATGTCGAAACTTTTTGCAAGAAGACATTTTCTTTGGCTTATTTTGAGTTTGTATAGCTAACATTAAAGTGCTATTGAGACACAGATTAGCGTTATTTTTATATTTGACAGAAATTATATTTAATGGTCAAGATGAAATCTCATCATCTTGCTTAGAATGATAGAAAGTTATTTAGATTTTATTTATTTCTAAGTTTTAGACATATTTAATATTATATTTTTTGTGTTTGTTATTTTATTTTTTTATGCCAATGGGATCATCTAATATTGCAATAAATAATAAATGATGAAATAAGATACAGTGTTATAATTGTCTGGCTAGACTCATTAAATAAGCGCTCATATTTGATTTATGCTCAAGTTTAGTATAATTATTTTTTTTAAAAAAATAAAATTACTTATATAATTTTTAATATATTAATTAAATTAATTTGATTTTTTATTATATGTATATATAGATATATTTCAAAAAATATATTTTTTTATAAAAAAATTTAAAAAATTACTATGCCTAAAGGGTAAAGTTGATATCATGGTGTAGAAAGGGTAAAGTTCAGTACTTTTGAGCGGGAATGCTCCCTGCGCGAAACCCCCGACCGATCCAGCGCATGGTAACGCGGACCCGATTGACCGCCGCACTCTGGGCGGCCCAGCGCCGCCACCACCGCTCTGCTTCAGCCCCGCTGCTTGCGTCGACCGCCACTTTCCCGACTCCGAGCTACGCACGCAGCCACGACTGGTTCTACCTCACCCTGCTCAGCCTCACACCCGGCTAGCGAAGACGCCTGGGTCTTTCTCCCAAGCCCGCCTACACGCTGACAGCCGCCTCGGCGCCAGCCATCTCCCTTGCCGCCACTCGCTCCCGCCCGAGCTGATCCGCCGCATCGCTAGAGCCCGCCCTCGTCGCCAGCCCATCAATGGCACGCCCGTCCTCGTCCTTATAATGTGTCATGTCCTTATTTTATATGGTAGACCTTATTAATATGGATTTCAGAAACATCCTTTGAACTTTCTTTAAATTAAGTTTTGATATTGTCAAACAAAAAAAATTAAATTTAGAATAATAGTATGTCCTTAAATTTGTTCGATTACTTCATAATCGATCATGGAATATATATGTGAGATGAGAGTTTAAATACATATTAAAAGATTAGGTTTAGTTTCAATTTTAAGTCTAACATAATGCAGTTAGCTTGATGAGAATAAAATACAATTGATATATAATATAATTACTATGACTTGAATCCAGTTATATTGATCTAATCAAAATAAATATATTTCTAAATCTTTTTGAGTTTCTGATTCACTGAATAAATAAATTGACTAAATTCTTAAGCTTTTTGCAATACAGGTTCTGTTGAGATAAAGAAAAAGCGTAATTAGTGTCATGAGACAAGGTATTGGATGTGGTATAAAAAGTAGTAACGTCATTAGTATTTATAGGATTGCCAAAAATGGTCAACTAAAGTAGTGGATGCCACAACTTGTAAATATTAGTTTTTTTTTTACTACTAGAATTCTAGCATGTGTGAAGCTTTAAGCATTTCAAATTTCCCAAACCTTGTGCGTCGCTCTCCCATCATTATTCATCGAATCTAAATATGGGTCTTCTTTTCTTACATTGAGCTATTTATTAATTTTTTATCGTGTGAACCAAACCTACTAATTCAACGTGTTTTCTATAATTAAAAATCTCACAAAATATAGGGCGAGTATCGGATTAGAACTATTACAATAATAACAAATCAAGTCTTTACCTTACTAGGTGAGGTCGATCATATGAATTTTTTATTTTCATTGCGATCTATTAAATAGTAAATTTTCATTTAGTTTCAAATATGTATGATCACTTCTTGTAGTTTCTAGCTATGTATTTTTTTGGCTTTCCTCTTCTTCTATTTACATGGGCAAGATCCAATAATCCAACTTTCCTTGCTAAAGTGAGTATCAGATAAGAACTAAATTTTTTTAAAAACATAAAAAATGATACGTCATATGACATATTAGATACGTATCGGTAGAGTCTCAGGGAGTATCTTCGAGTATCTGTATCCAATACAGATATGATATAGATATGTTAAGTTTTATGAAGTATCAGTACTTTATAATTCATGACATTACTTGCTAGAGAATATTGAACTACATATGCAAATAACTAGGGAAAACTTAAATTAAAATAAAAGAAAATCATATCAAAATACGCTAGATTTTTGCATTTGCAAATAAACTACCTATTTTCACGGGCAAGACCTTGTGAGAAATATTTGTGATGGTTGATGAAAGGAAGAATTAGACGAGAAATCTCTCACACACTCTCTCTCAATTCATTTCCCACACTTTCCCATTCTTCCTCTTCCTATTTCCCTAAGTTTGTAATAAATAAGATGAAATTGGATTGTCATTGTTCGTGTTATTGTAAAGAGTAATGCTATACATCCCCCATAAATGACCTCAAATATTAAAGCCAACTAAGACTTTCTTTGTGGCAATGGTGCCACATAGGTGAAATCATTTTTTTTGTTTATGTGACACTATTGCACATGAGAATTCTAGTTATATTCAAAGTTTGTTCTCATTTATAGAAGCTACAAAGCATTTTGCTGTTGTAAATAAAGGACAATATTTACAACACTATATTTGCGCTAGTGTCCATTTTTTTAAAAAAAACTGATAGGATTTGAAAATTTAAAAAAAGTAACGTAGCTTATGGAGTTAGAGATTCGTGGATTAGATTCACTAATTCGCGATTAGATTAATAAATAAATTTCCAACAATTGCACGAAATAACCTACAAGTCCTCATAACTCACAGAGTATCCAAGATGCAACAAAATATGAAATCAGGAATAATATATTAAGTACATTTGTTGTTTGTTAGACAAATCAAATTTGGAATCATTTAAATTTGAATTGTTAGAAAACATCCTTTAGGTGGAAGCATATCACGAGCATTACAACATTCAAACATCAAAAACATAGATCTTCGGACTTAATAATTTTCACGAAAGTTATTAGAAAACACACTTGGATTTGATGAAGGTGATGCTATAATCTAGGGTCCGAGAAGATGATGTAGGAAATTACTTTCTCCTCCATTGTCCTGTCAGAAATTGATGTAGGAAATTAGTTTCTCTTCCCTTATCTTGTCATTCTTATTCTATGATGGTATAATGAATTCATGGAATTTTGTAACCCTAATTTTGAGCTAGAAGATGATAATTTACATAGTTAATCTTTTAATCCGACATATATATCAAGAACTAATATTACCATAATTATCGGATGAGATCATCTCCGCTATTAAACATATCTGTTTCATATCAACATATAAGATCGTCTCGCGTATTAAACATTTTTGGTATTAAATCTCATAAATTCCTAATTTAAGGCCAACCAATTACTTTATTTGAAGAAAAAAAATGCTTTGTAGTTCTTATATATGGCCATAGACTTTGAATCTGATTAGAATTCCTATGTGGCAATTGTTTCACATAGATAAAAAGTTGATTTGGCCTATTTGGCATCATTACTACATAAGAAATTCTAGTTGACTTGATTTGAGTTATTTGACTTATGAGGGATGTGTAGCATTGCTCATCTTGGATACGTATTCACAACTATCAAAAGATTAATAGACAGATTTTTATGAAATAGAATTTAAGATCATATATTTTCACTGTACAACACAAACTGCTATGGAGACTGGAGATGTGGCTTCTGATGGTTATCACAAGTATAAGGTATTTCGTCTTACTTTGTACATCTTCAGTACATTTATTTTGTTGTATTTATCATTTTTTGCTGGAATGTATACATATATATGTGTCTGTGTGTGTATTTCTTTATTCATATTAATTAAAAAATGTGAAAATTAATTAAATATAAAAAGATGAGTGGTGAAATAGCATGAAAGCTCATCAATTTTCTGATAAAGAAAAGTGTTTTAATAGCTTATCTTCCATTAACAATCATAAGATAGTATAAAAGTTATGATTAGCTTGACCGTCATTAATTGTATATCATGACCCTTTTTAGCTGTTTTATGTGATAGAAATAGGTAGAAAATGCAATAATGAATAGAGTTAAATTAGGTTTTATTCTGTAAATAAACAATTTGATATAACACGCCAAACTATCATAATGTTTATCTGAACTATATTGAATTATCTTTGTGATTTATTCCCCTATTTTTGCTTGTAATTAGTTGAATGCAAAACCATTATTTCTTTCCATCATGAAAATAAACTATAGTCGTTTTATCTTACAAATAAAATTGCAAAATGACATAAAATTAGTATTTTTGTTTTTATTAAAGCTATCTAGACCTTGAAAACTTTTGGGGCATTGAACAAAGGAGCATGCTCAAATTTCTTGTTAACTTCAGTTGTCTTACAATTCACAACATCATCTCTTTCATTTCCTTTGCAGATTGATCTGGTATTTTTTTTTTATCATAAATCAACTATATTATGCTTTCATATATGAGATGCTAAAGTATGGGCTTCTTCGATTTAACATGTTATTCTCTCTCTTATGATAGTTGCATCATGAACTGCATGTGTGCTGATTTTTTTTTGGCCTCTACAAAGGAGGACATCAAGCTAATGAGCAAAACAGGGCTGGAAGCTTACAAATTCTCACTGTCCTGGTCTAGGCTTCTTCCAAGTAAGATGTTCATTCTTTTGTTCTTTTTTGTTTTGCTTGGTTTCTTCCATAGCTATGCATGTAAACTTTTCAAATTATTCATTGGTGCATAAATTAAAGTTTAGTCCATTAAATGATGGTTGCAGTCCCATATGAAAAAGAGGGACACACGTTAGCATGAATGTCTACTGGTTCTAGCTTTGAATCAGTTTACATATCAACTATCACAATTTAATGTAGCTTTTCTAGGGTGACTGTTCATAAATCCAACATTTTCTTGCAATCTTGCTGTAGGTGGGAGGGGAAAGCCAAATCCTAAAGGTGTGGAGTACTACAACAACGTCATCAATGAGCTGCTTAAACATGGTACATCTAAATGACTAGCTCATATAACAGTTGTGGTCAAATAATGTTTTTTCTTTTTTTTTTCAACTTTTAATATATTGGTTCAATATCACTCCATGATAGCATGATTCTTATTCCACAAGCACTACTTACACTTTATGAATAAGGTACTTCTGTTCTCAAATACTAAAGGGGATAATTTTTTTTTTAAAATTATCCCCTTTAGTATTTAGGATTTTTCTCCCTAATAAATCATCAATGAGCTCCTCAGAAAATTTCATTTCATGACTGGTCTTATAGGAATTCAACCGCACGTGTCGCTTCATCATTTGGATCTTCCCCTCATATATGAGCAAGAGTATGGAAGCTGGCTGAGCACCAAAATCATGTAAATATGCGCAATTTATTCACATCTGATTGATGAAGACTACATGAAAGTTATCATCTTACCACGTGGAAACTCTATACAGTGATGATTTCAGAGAATATGCCGATTTGTGCTTCAAAGAATTCGGTGATAGAGTCACTCACTGGACTACGATGGATGAGCCAAATATATTTTCATTGGCATCCTATGACAGTGGCTCGTTTCCGCCCCATCGATGTTCATACCCATTTGGCACTCACTGCAGAGGAGGCAATTCGACTGTGGAGCCATATATTGCTGCTCATCATATGATACTAGCCCACTCTGCGGCTGTTAAGCTGTACAGGACCAAATATCAAGTAAGCTCCTTCAACATTATTTTTCAAAGATTTTTATGAGGGGATGAATTGCACTAGGATAAATTTCTTTGAAGTAATCTTATGTCAGTCATGTTCATTGAGTATTGAAATATTGTATTCAGAGTACTAACATGACTGAGTATCTCCAAAATGACATTATAGGACTACAAGTAATCTTCATCTAAAATTGCATTAGTATAACTTTCTGTTGCAGTAACATTATATGTTGCGTTCGTTGACTACTGAAAAATCATGCATATTCGAGGGTGGGGGTACCACGAAGATATTAGTACAAGAAGTGCTTCTAAGGTTGCATTATAAATCCTTAAATTATCTTCTTTTGAAATATCATTAGGATAATTTTATGTCATGGTAATATCACATCACTGAGTGCTGAAATGTCATATCCAAGGGTACTGCTACCACAAAAATGTTAGAACAAGAAGTGTTTCTAAAATTGCATTACAAACTGCAATTAATCTTACTGTAAATTGCATTAGGACAAGTTGCATTCATTTTAGCTCATCTTCATAGATTACTGAAATATCATATTAAGCAGTATTGTGTACCATGAACATATTAGGAGAAGTGCTTCAAAAACTACATTATAAAACATCAAGGATTCTTACTCTAAATTGCATTAGGTAAAATCTTATATCATAGCGTTCCACTACTCACATATCCTAAACAGGGTATGGGATACCATGAAACTATTGGAAAAAGAATTGCTTTTAAAATAGCATTATAAAATACAAATTATCAATCCACTCTAAATGTATCAAACGGAGTTCTTTGAAAAGTATACATAAATGCATGGATGCACCTTTAGTCAGAATGTATTGTGATTGTAAAAATATAAAATCATTTCTAAGTCATAACCTACAATGCCAAAGGTCTCGAGCTAACGCAAATGTATTCGTAATTGGGGTTTGCTTAAGCTTTTAGGTTGAAATTTAATATGGTATCAAAGCCAAAGGTCTCGAGCTTAAGCCATGGTGACCCTCAATTATCCTAGAAACAGTTGGAAAAAAGAAAGACCTATAATTGAGTCCAAGCTGCAAGCAAACCAACTTATGCATGAGATGCGTGTCAGAATATAAAGTCATTCCTCAGCTATAACCTACAATCTTAAGTTTTTTGGTTGGTTGGTAACCAGAGATTTAACTATTATGCTATCTGTTTATTTTGCATATTTTAGGTCAATCTGGGTATGGGTTTGAATGGTAAGACAAGAGTTAGGGTAAGATTAATGACGAAAAAAATTTGTTTTTTAAATAAAAGGTATATCCATGTCATGCAGTTCCCTTCATAAGCTTAATTATATTATTTAATAACTGGATATTTTACTTTGCTTCTACACTTGTTCCAAAAATTGTAAACCAATTTGTTTACATTTTATATTTTGCGCTGTTACTTTTCTTAATTTTTATGACTTTCACGTTGTATCCAGGCTGTCCAAAAGGGAAAGATTGGCTTTAACGTTTACTCTATTTGGCCTTCCCCATGGTCTAACTCCACTGAAGACTTAAAGGCTTCCAAGAGAGTGTTAGACTTCATAGCAGGCTGGTAAGTTGATTGAATGCATATGCGGCTATGCCATAGTCGAAAAATAAAATGTAAATATTTTTTGACATCTGTGAAGAATGATGTCATTTCAGGATAATAAACCCTCTGGTATATGGAGATTACCCTGAGATAATGAGGAAAAATGCGGGCTCAAGGCTCCCTTCTTTTTCTGAATCCGAATCCGAAGAAGTGAAAGGCGCATTTGACTTCGTGGGCATTAACTATTACTTCTCAAAATATGTAGCTGATAACCCTGATGGTCCCAAGATAGCTCAGCGAGATTTTAATGAAGACATGCTTGCGAAATTTGCAGGTAGGTGTAAACCTCAGATTGACAAATAATGAAAAACTTGATGTTTGAACTAAATGATTAAAACTACTGTTTCAGACTCTAAAGATTCAGAACTAGGTACAGGAGTAAGTATAGCTAATCTCTCTGTTTCGTGTTATCTTTTTTCTTTATTTTTTACTAGTGAAATGCTAGTATATTCATTTTTTTTATAGTTGGCTGCACCGGGATACATTCCGAACACTCCAGCTGGCCTCCTGAAATTGCTCAATCACATCAAAGAAGCCTATGGGAACCCTCCTGTCTACATCCATGAGAATGGTAGGTTCGCACTATAAATTAATCGATCAAATTTTGTACAACTAAAGCCACAACCTCTTTGCTTCTTCAGAATTAGAAGTCGAACCAAAAAGTTGGGTGTCGAACAAACAATTTGTACTGAAGATGAAATGAAGAATTCGAGTCACATTTTATGGTTAAAATAAACAATAAAACTCACCATAAATGAAGTAAATTAACAAAAAATAACAAAAATGGTCAAACTCATAAGTTGTGGCTGGGCCACGAATACTTGTAGATCCATTTTTCGACACCTTTACACATTAAATGACACATATAAGATATCAATCACAAATGTTCAAAATTCTTTATAATGGACTGAACTCATATATGGAGGTTGTTTTCCCCAATAACTTTGTTCAACTACCACCCATTTCCATGTAATTGAAGTTATCAGGCATTTGGCCATTGATTTTCTTCAAAATATTCATCAAAACAGGATGTGGTTTGGGACTAAATGACACATTCAATGATACATGGAAGGTGGCTTATCTTGGTGATCACATTGGAAGCATGCTTGAAGCTCTCAGGTAACATAGCTGGCCTGAACCACTGTTAAGAAACACAAATCAGCATTAAAACTAGCTTGAAAACTGTATCATCTTGCAATATTTCATTGCTTATTTGGTGATGGTTGATTTGCAGGGAAGGATCAGATGTGAGGGGCTACTTTGTTTGGTCATTTGTGGATGTGTATGAGCTGCTTGCAGGATATAAATCAAGATTTGGGCTCTACCATGTCAATTTTACCAGTGAGAAGCTTGAGAGAGCTCCAAGGCTCTCTGCTTTATGGTACTCCAACTTCCTCAAAAATGGTGGCGCAATCAAGATCAAGAAGGCTGGCAGAGGGGCTGCTACTCACTCTTCTCAGTAACTTCTCTCTTGGGATGATTGCATTCATAAACAAAAAAAGACAGCATTATATATCAGAGGTAATTACATACATATTTTTAAAATCTAATTATTTTTATTTAAATTTTCAATATTACATATTAGCCACTACAATCATACAAAAATTACATCTCATATATAATTCACACTATAAAAGTGTGGCATATATGTAATAAAAATTATAATTTTTATGTAATTTTAGTGGTTAATATGTAATATTAAAAATTTAGATATCAAATATGTAAAATGATTAGATTTTAGTGGTATGGATGTAATTGCTCTTAAATTTAGCTATTGACACTAAGAAACTTTAAGTATCATAAAAATAATACTTTTAGCAGTACTTAAATTTGTTTGACATTTATATAAATTTTTGCTTGTGGTGTTTACTTGCATGGAATTTTTTTAAAAAACAGTCAATTTTAGAGAATACTTTTTGTCTTTTATTTATTAATGGTCTGATTATCAATTAACTTAAGGTCATGTTTGGCAATGGACTAAAAATCATAGTTAAAATTAACCATAGTTAAAATTTTAAATTTATTTTAAAAAAAATTTAAAAAATTATTTTATATCTCATCTCACACAAATTTCAACATTAAAAAATCACTTTATTTCACATCTAACATAATTTTTAATAAATCAATCAATTTTATTTCATATTTTATACAATATTTAATATAATTAATTTATTTTATTTCACACCATATATAATTTTTAAAAATAATTAAAAATTTCAACCAAAGTTTGAGCTTTTTGGTTTTAGGGTTGGAACAATTTATATCTTTATATTTCCTCTCATAGGTGAACTAATTTTCTTTTCAATGTGTACTTCATTCAATATAGCTCTTTTTCTTCAAACTTTTTTTTAATTGAAACTTTTTCTTCAAAACTTATTTTAGAGATAATTAGGGATCATCAAAATTTTTGAATTTGAGATCTCTAATTTTAATATCATATTAAACTTGTAGTTATTAATTATCTTAAAAAATATAAGTTTAAGTTATAATATAGAAATAATTTTATGTGTTTACATTTTCATTCCCAAAATGCACCGTTGTTAGGTCCCAAATCTCGAATGAGAAACGCAGAGGGTTGCATTAGGCAGTCAATAACCAGCGTAAAATTTATCAAATTAATTATGACATGAATCCTTTAGAAAATTGTGCTAAAACTAGGGCATTCTCTGGAAGCGACGTGTTGTATTGCCTGAATACAGTGAGAAATGGGCAAGCGCTTTTGCATCGGCACGAGTGTAGTGAAAAGTGAGGAGGAGAAAGGTAATTATATAGAATGGTTAAGGTAAGAGATAGAAAAATTAAAAGCTTAGTTTAAGCAAAATGTATTAAGGATGAAGATCAAAAAGTACTTTTCATGGAAGAAAATATCAAAGATAGATGGATGAGTTACTTCTAACAGTTTTTCAATGAATGCTGTGAAAATTTAATTGATATTATAGAACTCAACACCCAAAAAAAAGTAAAAATTACTCTTACATCCGACGTATCAGTAAAGCTGAAGTTTGAAAAGTTTTAAAGAAGAAGAAGTATAAAAAAATAGTTGGACTATATAACATCTTAATAGATGTTTGGAAGTGCTTAGTAGACGAAAGAGTTTCTTGACTCATTAGATTATTTAATATGATTTTGAAGACTAAAATGATGCTAAATGAATGGAGAAAGAGTAAATTAGTATCTATTTATGAGAATAGAGCCGATGTGTAGAATTGTGTCAATTATAGAGGGATTAAATTAATGAGTTATATTTTAAAACTTTGAGATATAGAATCCTTCCAAAATTTAAGGGTGTTTATACATGGGATCCCAACTTCATTAGAGCTATCCATGGCATGATATGGAGATAATACCAAGCTTAGCTCAAGGGAAGCGCCACTCGAGGTTTTGAGCGCAATACTAGATGCTCGGTGTGGTGCACCCAATAATAGCCCAGTGGTTGATGCACAGACCAAGTAGGCATCTTTGGCATCTTTTCTAACCCGATGTTCAAGAGAACCCTTGCCAAAAGGATGCATGGCTTGAGCTTTATGCCTACGAAGGGGTAAGGAGTCATCTTCTCCAACATGCTTAGCTCCACTCAACGCAGCCATCAACCTAGGAGATTGTGAATCGTGTTTCCCCATACGGATGCTCAGGGCAAACAAGGGATAACCCAAATGTAGCATGTTCTCGTCTCCAAAGAAAGATTTCTCTTCCTCGGCAGCAAAGCGACGTCGACACTGAAATAGATAATGACGTTATTAGAAGGATTCAAGTAGGATGAGTAAAATGAAGAAATGCGTCTAGTATGTTGTGCGATAGAAAAATTCTATCCATACTTAAAAGTAAATTTTATAAAACTGTAGTAAAACTAATTGTCACGCCCTCACTTTTAAGGACTAATTATCCATAAAATAAGGGGAGACTTACAGTCAGAATTACAGAACAGATTATAAGAAAAAGATATCTTTATTCATCTCAAAATAGGGTTACATAAGTTCGAACACTAAGCAGGTCAGACAAGCCAAGTGGCTCAAAACTGATCAATATAGGTCAAACCAATTCAAATGGGTCAGACCAAGTCAACTTGGGTCAAACGGAGTTAGTTCAGGTTAATGGGTCAAATAAGTCAAACAGGTCAAATGGGTTGACTCGGGTCAAATGGGTTGACTCGGGTCAAATAGGTTGACTCGGGTCAAATGGCTCGACTCGGGTCAAACAAGTTGACTCAGGTCAGACGGGTTGACACAAATGTAACGGGTCAACACGGGTTATCTTGAGTCAAACGGGTTAACTCGAGATTTAATGGGTCGACAGATTTATTGGGTTTGATACGGGTTAAGTGGGTCGACATATGTTTAAACAGGTTAACAAGAAAAATTCACCAAACGTAATTTAAACTTAGTACAACCAGAATTCTTACCTAGCAGAGTTTCGCCGCTGGAGGAAAGACGCACCAAGATGGGCTAAAGACACAGAGGAGAACTAGTGGTTGTAATTCTTTCTGAGAGTTCTGAGGCCTATTTATAGGGAGAGGGGAACTTATTAGGGCGGGACCGTTGGTGGGTGGTAGTTGGTGGTTGAGGAGGTACATTTAATAAGGCGGGACCGTTGGTGGGTGAGAAAGTGGGAGGAAGGCAGATGAGAAATAAATATATATAGATATTTTATTGAAACTGATTGCAGGGAATATTTAGTTAATATAGCAATTATTTTGAAGTTCTCAGATGACAGATGTACTTATATTAAATTCAGAAGAATATATATATATATGAATATTAACAGGTATTTCTTAAGCGGATTATTACATCCTTCCCTACTTAAGAAATTTTATCCCCCAAATTTACCTGAACAGATATGGGTATTCATTCTTCATCGATTCTTTCGTCTCCCAGGTTGCCTCTTCTACCAGATGATTTCTCCATAAAACTTTCACAATGGGGATAGTTCGTTTCTGAAGTATCTTTTCCTTTCGATCAAGAATTTTAACCGGCTTTTCTTTATAGGATAGATCAGGTTGTATGTTTAGCGGTTCATATTTTAGTACGTGATTCGGATCAGTTACGTACTTTCTTAATGATGAGATATAAAAAATATTGTGAATTTCCGCTAGTTCTGGAGATAATGCAAGCTCATATGTTGACCTTCCAACCAGACGGATGATTTCAAAGGGACCAATGTACTTTGGTTTAAGCTTGCCCTTAATACCAAACCGATAGATGCCCTTCCTTCGAGATACCTTCAGAAATACATGCTCCCCAGGCTCAAAGCAAATATCTCGTCTTCTTGAGTCAGCATAGGCCTTTTTGTCTACTCTGGGCTGCTAGAAGTCGTTCTCGGATTATTTTGATCTTTTGCAAAGTGACTTCAATGATCTCGGGTCCTAGCATTCTTCTTTCTCCAATTTCATCCCAATACAAAGGTGATCGACATTTTCTCCCATATAAAGCCTCATACGGAGCCATCCTGATGCTTGCATTGTAGCTATTATTATATGAAAATTCTACTAGAGATAGATATTTTTCCCAATTTTCTCCAAAGTCCATGGCACATGCTCTCAGCATATCCTCATGGGTTTGAATTGTTCTTTCTGATTGTCCATCCGTTCCTGGGTGATATGTTGTACTGAAACTAAGTTTCATTCTCATGACTTTTTGAAGACTAAACCACAGTCTTGAGGCAAAACGTGGGTCTCTATCTGATATAATAGATGTGGGCACCCCATGAAGCCATACTATTTCATCAATATATAATTTAGCCAAGTATTCAAGAGGATGAGTCAGATTTTGTCAATTTATCTACGATTACCCAGATAGCATCGCATCCTTTAGATTTTGATAACCCACACACAAAATCCATAGTAATATGCTCCCATTTCCAAGTAGGAATTTCTAGAGGTTGAAGCAATCCTTCTGGTCTTTGATGTTCTATTTTAACTCTTTGGTAAACTAAACAACGACTTATAAATTTAATAATATCATTTTTCATCCCTGGCCACCAGAATTGCCCTCGTAAGTCATGATACATTTTAGTTCCTCCAGAGTGGATTGAATATCCCGCACTATGTGCTTCACTAAGAATTTCCCTTTTAAGCTCTATGGAGTTAGGAATATAGATTCGATTTCGAAATCGAAGAATACCGTCAGGTCCTATCATAAATTTTGGATTATCTTCTTTCATTACACTCTGAGTTATCTTAGCAATCTCTGAATCTTCTTACTGGGCTACTTTGATCCTTTCATGTAGATTTGGTTGTATACAAAGATGAGCTACAATTTCTTTATCATCACTTATTCGAGTCTCTAACTATAGTTGTTATATTTCTTTAATAAGTGCCTCCTGATCAGTAAAAGTATTACTTGCAGGTTTTCGACTGAGTGCATCCGCAACTACATTAGCTTTCCCCGGATGATATTGAATATCTACATCATAATTTTTGAACAACTTTATCCATCTTCATTGCCTTAAATTTAGTTCCTTCTGAGTGAAGATATACTTTAGGCTTTTGTGATCTGTGAATATTTCACATTTTGTTCTGTATAAATACCTCTAGATTTTAAGTGCAAAGATAACCGCAGCTAGTTCTAAATCATGCGTAGGATAATTGACTTCGTGGTTCTTTAATTGTCTAGAAGCGTAAGCTATAACTTTTCCACCTTGCATCAACACACACCCTAATCCTTTCCGAGAGGCATCACTATAAACAACAAAGTTTTCGGACGTTGAGGGAATAGTTAAGACAGGAGCTGTAACAAAACGTCTTTTTAACTCCTGAAAACTTTCATCGTAAGCTTTTGACCACTCAAATCTTACAGTCTTCTTAGTTAATTGAGTGAGTGGTAGAGCGATCTTCGAAAATCCTTCTATGAATCTTCGGTAATATCCGGCTAGACCAAGAAAACTTCTTACTTCAGTTACTGTTGTAGGCTTTAGCCAATCAGTGATAGCCTCAATTTTGGATGGATCTACAGCTATACCAGATGAGCTAATTATATGCCCTAGAAATGCCACTTGTTGTAACCAAAATTCACATTTGCTGAGCTTGGCATACAATTTCTTATCCCTCAGTGTCTTCAAAGTAATTTTTAGATGTTCTTCAAGCTCTTCTTCGGTAGAGGAATATATAAATATGTCATCGATGAACACAATGATAAATTTATCCAGGTAAGATTGAAATATTCGGTTCATAAGATTCATGAACACTGCAGGAGCATTAGTTAATCCAAAAGGCATGACTACAAACTCATAATGGTCATACTTTGTTCGAAAGGCAGATTTTGAAATATCTTGTGCTCGAATGCATAGTTGATGATAGCCGGAACGTAAGTCAATTTTTGAAAATACCTTAGCATTCTTCAACTGATCAAAAAGATCATCTATTCTAGGCAATGGGTATTTGTTTTTGGTAGTAATCTTATTCAGCTCCCGATAATCGATACATAATCTTAAAGAGTCATCTTTCTTCTTGGCAAATAATACAGAAGCACCCCAAAGGGATACTAGGCCGAATGAATCCTAGATTCAGCATCTCTTGTAATTGTCTTTTCAGTTCTTCTAGCTCTTTAGGTGCCATTCGGTAGGGCTCCTTTGATATCGGGGCAGATCCTGGGATAGTATCTATAATAAATTCTACCTCTCTCTCTAGCAGTAATCCAGGAAGTTCTTCTGAAAAAATGTCTGTGAATTCTCTAACAATTTTTATTCCATCTATTCTGGTTTCACTCTTTGGTGTCGATTCAATGTAAGTTAAATAAGCTTCACATCATTTCCTTAACAACTTTTGGCATTTTGCAAAAGATATAATAGGTAAGACGTCTTTCTTTCCTTCGAAAAAGACTAAGTTTCTTTCAGGAATAGGAAAACTTATTTTCTTTGTAGCACAATCAATCTCAGTATGCCAAGTTGATAACCAGTCCATTTCTAATAGTATGTCAAAGTCCTTTATAGCAAGAGCTATCAAGTTTGCGGGAAAGACGTGATCTCCGATATATATTTCACAGTTTGGGTATATTATCCTACTAACCAAAATTTCTCCTAAAATTGTATTTACGGAATAAGGTATGTCTAATATTTTAGATGAAATTTTTGCAGAAGTTGCAAACTCATGCAAGATAAATGAATGTGTAGATCCAGAATCAAATAATACTTGTGCAGGTAATCCTGAAATATAGATTGTACCTGTGATGATCGAGTCGGATAATGAGAAAACCCGAGCTTGAGTTTGTGGCCTAGAGTTTGAATCAGGCTTCGGTATCATTGGACAATCCTTCACAAAATGGTCTTTGTTACCACATCTAAAACAAGCTCTGGTACTCTTACGACACTTAAAAGTTGGATGATGACCTCCACAACTTTTACACTTCACACCACTATCTGTTGGCATTCTTTCTTCCTTCATTTTCTTCTCAAAACTTTCCTCATGCCTCTTAACTTGCTCATAACGACGCTTTTTCTTTTCACGCTACTCCCGATCTTCATTAATATTTTGTTCTGCGATCAACGTCCTTTGATATAATTCAGCATAATCGTAAATCCTCATAACATTTATCTGTTTTTGAATATCCTTTCGCAGACCATCCTCGAACCTTTTTGCTTTTTCTCATGGATCGACTACTAGATGACGTGCATAATTAGAAAGAGCAGTAAATGCAGCTTCATATTCCATGACAGACATGGAACCTTGCTTCAAATGAATGAAGTCACGTAATTTCTTTTTTTTTTTGATAGCAGAAGGAAAATATTATTGGAAGAAATTATCACGAAATCTTTCCAAAGGAATAGGTTGAAGAGATTTAAATTTTGTGTTGAGTTGGGACTTCCACCATTTACGACCTTCACCGGTCAGCAAATAAGAAGCAAAACCAGTCTTTTTGTCATCAGTACACTCAATAAATTCAAAAATTATTTCCAGTCGATCGATCCATTCCTCCGCAGCCAGAGGATCTGGACCTCCCGCAAACTGGGGTGGTTTTTCTTTTCGAAAATGCATATACAGTGCATCACTAGAGATCATTGTATTATTCTCCCAATTTCCATTAGTTTGGTTTTGTAGAGAATCAGCATGAGATTCCATTTTCACCTGGTAAATAATATATGTAAGCACATAAAACTAATACTTTATTTAGGAAATACTATTACATGCCAAAGAAGTAGACTGCAAAATTCCCACAACTGGGTTTGGGTAAACTAAGGTTTTGAAGATGAGGCAGGGCTTGGTTCAGGATTCTCTTCCAATTGGGTAAAAGGACTCTTGATGAGAGCTGACGTCTCCTTAGTTTCCTTACAGGGAGTTGGAGTAGCAAGAGTTAAGTCGAGGTTTGTTGGCTTTGAAAAGCTGCTTGAAGGTTTGGAGATAATGGGTAATATTTGGTCTGTTTCCATCTGGGTTTTTCTTGGTTCTAGTTCCACAGAGTCATTTGGTGGCTCATAATGGCGGAATGTAGTCCAGTTATCTCGGTAGTAGGCTTCCATGGCGACTAAGGCAGTGAGTAGATGGTCCAGTCGAGGAATCACCATCATTGAGGCCTTGATCCTATCCCAATAAGAGGGTAAGGCTGTCAATATACGGTGTTTGGCCTCCTCAGGGGTGATCTTACTTCCTCGGTAGTATCTAACCCATTCAAAAAGGAACTAGAGTTGGTCAAGATTGGCCACCATAGGGATGTTAGGGTTCATCTTAAACTCAATAAGGCGGGTGACTGGGTCTTTCTTGAAATCAAAGGCACAATGTCAATGGGTGAGGTAAAAGTGTTAAAGTCAGTTTAAGGTTACTTATAACCTATGCTCTAATACCAACCTGTCACGCCCTCACTTTTAAGAACTAATTATTCATAAAATAAGGGGAGACTTACAGTCAGAATCACAGAACAGATTATAAGAAAAAGATATCTTTATTCATCTCAAAACAGGGTTACATAGGTTCGAACACTAAGCAGGTCAGACAAGCCAAGTGGCTCAAAACTGATCAATATAGGTCAAACCAGTTCAAATGGGTCAGACCAAGTCAACTTGGGTCAAACGGAGTTAGTTCAGGTTAATGGGTCAAATAAGTCGACTCGGGTCAAACAAGTCGACTCGGGTCAAACGGGTTGACTCGGGTCAAACAGGTTGACTCAGGTCAGATGGGTTGACACAGATGTAACGGGTCAACACGGGTTATCTTGGGTCAAACGGGTTAACTCAGGATTTAATGGGTCGACACAGATTTATCAGGTTTGATACGAGTTAAGTGGGTCGACATATGTTTAAACAGGTTAACAAGAAAAATTCACCTAACGTAATTTAAACTTAGTACAACCAGAATTCTTACCTAGCAGAGTTTCACCGCTGGAGGAAAGGCGCAGCAAGATGGGCTAAAGACACAGAGGAGAACTAGTGGTTGTAATTCTTTCTGAGAGTTCTGAGGCCTATTTATAGGGAGAGGTGAACTTATTAGGGCGGGACCGTTGGTGGGTGAGAAAGTGGGAGGAAGGCAGATGAGAAATAAATATATATAGATATTTTATTGAAACTGATTGCAGAAAATGTTTAGTTAATATAGCAATTATTTTGAAGTCTTCAGATGACAGATGTACTTATATTAAATTCAGAATATATATATATATATATATATATATATATATATGAATATTAACAGGTATTTCTTAAGCAGATTATTACACCAATGATAATATATGGTGCTGAATACTGGCTTGCAAAGAGAAAACATACAAATAAAATAAATATTGCAGAAATGAGGATGCTAAGGTGGATGCGTGGATATACACGAAAGGATAAAATAAGAAATGAGTATATCCGAAAGAAAGTTGGTGTTGCACTAATTGAGGATAGACTTAGAGAAAGTAGGCTTAGATGGTTTGGACATATAAATCGTAGACTGATTGAAGCTCCAGTTAGAAAAATTGAGTTATTGGATCTTATCCATGTACAAAAAGGAAAAGGAAGAGTAAAGAAAATATGACAAGAAACTATAATGAATGATCTTAGTTACTTATACTTAGATAATAATTTGTTAATTGATAGAGCGCAATGAAAACAAAGGATTCATATAGCCGACCCCACCTAATGAGATTAAGACTTGGTTGTTATTGTTGTACGTTTTCATTCACAAGATCATGTATAAAGGTATTATTGTGTGGGAGATTATTAGGTTTGACATTCGAATGTGTAGCACCCAACCACTACCTCCTATTGATGTTATTGGGCGAGGCTTGTAGTGCACATGGAGGGCAAGGATTAGGTGCTCAAACATTGTTGTTTGGCCTTTCTTAGCAACTCTTACAACTGACAAGGAGCTCAATTTGTGCAGTATATAATTTGGAGGAAAGAAAAAAATAGTTTGGTTGGATTTTTAGTTTTTTTTTTTTTAAATGTGTATGATGTGAAATAAAGTGAGAGGTATATTAAAAATTGTATTAGATGTGAATAAAGTTGATTAATTTATTGAAAATTATTGAATGTGAAATAAAGTGATTGTTTAATGTTATAATTTAGGTAGGATAAAATATAAAATAAATTTTTTTAAATAACTTAAAGTTTTTATCTTGATTATTTTAGCCATGATTTTTTTTTTGAGAGTCAAACAAAGCCTAAAATTTTAAAATTTTTGGGTATTGATTTTAGTAAATAATTTAGAAAATGGTGTAATATATTATTCCTTAAATAATAGATAATATTAATATTCGTAATTTTAAAATTTTTGAAGTTAATTTTGGAGGTTATTTAACCTGTTTGGCGCGAGGACCAAAACAAGACCAAAATAGTATTAATTTAAATAATAATAATAATAATAATAAATAATTTTTTAAATCATTCTACACAAATTTAAATATAAAAAATATTATTTTACTTTACATACTCAATAATTTAAAATAAAAATATCAATTTTATTTCACATTCTAGACCAAAATATTTAAATCGAGTATTTTGATCTAAGATGTGAAATAAAATTTATATTTTTATTAAAAATTATTAAATATGTAAAATAAAATATTATTTTTTATATTAAAATTTATGTAAAATAATTAAAATAATTTATATATTATTATTATTATTTTTTAGATTACTACTATTTTGATCCTGTTCTTTGTTCTTTGTGCCAAACAGGGCCGCATTGTTTTTTTTCTAATGTGGTTATCTATAGCGGTAGCCGACTGTATTTTCTTTGGTCACAACGTTAACAATGGCTTTCCCCTGCACATGCTCCACCTATTTCTTGCAATAACTTCATGCTTCCTTCTCCAACCCATCGACCAAACCCTAGATGGAGTCGAGCAGAAAGATCAAACAATCAAAAACTCGATTAAGTTTGAATCTGCGGCTTGACTTCGGGAATGATAATAATCGAGAGAGAAGATGAGCAGAAAGAAGACCAGACGGCAATGCCGGTGTTGCCCTCTCCTTCTAGAGAAATTATTTTGATACACGTTATTCGCTCACCAGTAGTAGCTCGTCGCACGGCGGGCCTTGCGCTTCACGGCCTTCTGCTCATCTTCTCTTTATCTAACGCTATCATTCCCAAAGTCTAGCTGCAGATTTTGGGAATGATAAGCATTTTCCTCGGCTCCATCTTGGGTTTGGCTAATGGGTTGGAGAAGTTAAGCATGAAGTTGCTGCAAAAAATAGGAGGAGCATATGCAGGGGAAAGCCCAGGAGGTATAGGGCTGGAGAAGCTCATGATGATGCTGAAGAGTAGATGCAGGAAGGAACTAAAACCTCGAGGGGAGATGGAGAGAAATCCGGATGGATTTGATGGTGGTGATGTCGAGTGCTCAGGTGTGCCAATGAATCTCTGTCTTTATTCCAGTTTTTCTTTTAGTTCTGATTAGGTTTTTAGTGGAGTGAGGAAGGAGGGGCCTTTTTCTTGTTCATTTTGTTTAGAATCTTTAGAATTACAATGGCGTTGTCTTCCCTTTTTGCTCTTGTTTTTGTTCTCCTCCCAATATCACCTTTCTTGGTATAAGTTTCATACATTTGGAAAACATCCTTCTCATGCCATTTTCTTTTGGTTTTTTCCCTGTTTGGTGCGAGGACCAAATCAGGACCAAATTTATACTAATTTAAAAAACAACTATAATAATAATAAATAAATTTTTTTAATCATTCTACACAAATTCTAATATAAAAAAATATTATTTTACTTCACATACTCAATAATTTTTAATAAAAATATATGCTTTATTTCACATCCTAGACCAAAATATTCGAATCGAGAATTTTGGTCTAGGATGTAAAATAAAATTAATTTTTTATTAAAAATTATTGAGTATGTGAAGTAAAATAATATTTTTTTATATTAGAATTTGTGTAGAATGATTAAAATTTTTTATTTATTATTATTGTTGTTTTTTAAATTAGTATCATTTTGGTCCTTATTTGGTCCTGATTTGGTTCTCGCGCCAAACAGGGCTGATAATCTCTTTGAGGTCTTTTACCATTTAAGACATCAGTTATGATTAGATGCACTTTTGCATACAATATTCTCCAAAAAAATCTTAGAGATAATTACATACAGTGATACATGACACCAAAATCTAACAAAGTTATATATTTCACGATATTTTTGAAAAACATTATGAAATAAATTACTGATGCGTTACCATAGAGCTTGCCTTATTGTGTGTAGTTCACAAATCCATAATAGAAGTTTTCATCTCACTGGGTTAAATTTGAAGTGAGTTATATATAGTTAATTCGACATAAATTTTAGTATTTTGAATTGACGGTTTAGGGTTTAGAATATAGTGAAATTTTAGTCAGAAATTATATAGAATCTATAATTTTTAGCAAATAGGATATTGTATATGTAATTGCCCCAAAATTTCATTATTAGCTCACGTTAAATTTTATTTATAAGGAATCAGATTTTAAATGTTATCAATAACCTTAACACGTATTTGATTTTATTTATTTAAGAGAGAAAAGGGTGGAAATTGTTGTAGTTGTTTGGCCGTTGAGAATTATTAACCTGGTTTAATTTTAATCAGGCATATCACATCACGTATAAAATTTAATATTAAAAATTAATTTTATTTTATATTCTACACACATTACTAAAATAATAAGTAACGTATATCACATCATTCACATATCCTAACATAATAACTAACTTTATATCACATCCCTTATATATCCCATTATAATAACTAACTTTATATCACATCACTCATATATCCCAACATACTAACTAATTTTATTTCACATCATTCACAATTTTTAATAAAAAAATATCCTATCTAACTTTAATTTTAACTTTGTTTAAATTTAACCTTACAAACAAACAGGCCTAAAAGGTTTTTTCGAAAGTTAAATTCTTAGGCTTATTTTTGTTAAAGAAAAAAATAAATATGGTTTGAAAAAATTATAGTTTTCTTCAAAAAAATGTGTGATGTGAAATAAAGAAATCATTTATGTTAAAAATTGTGTTGAATATGAAATAAAGTTAATTAATTTTTGAGAATTGTAACATCTTATAATCTCAATATAGAGGTATTTCCGACTTTTTCTTCTGGAAACTGCATGATTTAAGCACTTTTTAGGAGATTACCCATCTGATGCGGAACGGAAATTTTTTTTTTAATGATATTTTATATTTATATTCAGCAAAATTAATTAGCAAATTATTTTAATTAAGAGAAAAATATTTTCTAAATAAATTATATGATAAATAAGATTTTTGAATCCCGTAAATTAAGATATTTTAAAATTAAAATTAAACTGGATCGCATGATAAAATAAGAATTTATCAATTTAGATTAGAGCGTCAATTAAATTTCAATAAATCAGATCCGAGGTTCAGGAATTTAGGACAGACGTCTCAAAGTTAAATCCAACAGTAATTGACACACAAAGAAATATCAGGTCACACAATTAGAGCCAAATAAATAATGCAAGTCAAGCGAATAATTTGTGTTGAAATCAAATAATCAGCTTAGTTGCGTTCGGGAAAGAATTTACCAGCGATTTGAATCGGAAAAGAGTCACTGACGATGAGAGTTAACTGATCTGGTTGCAGAAGGCCAAACGTCATGCACAAGGTTTGAGATGACCGAACTAGTGTGCACGATATTATAGAAGGCAGAACCAGCGGGATCAAGATCAACGTCTTGGGCGATGACTACTGGCCGGATGTGGGCAGTGGCTGGCAGCACGGCCGGAGCTGCGGCGGCAGTGTTGCCGGCTCTTGCAGGTAGCTGGCAGGTCGATGGAGGCAAAGGCAGTGCGAGAAAAGCGAGCTTCGGAGGTAGGTGAGTGCGCAAAGATTTTTTTATCTTTTTTTTTTTTTTAAAAAGTGAATAACTAGGCTAATTTTAGAATTCTCACCAAAGGCTAACCCTATCCTTTCCTTCACTGAAATATTGACTCCTTAACCCGGATCTAGGCTTTGAGAAAACTCAAACATTATTTCATTCATCAATGCTATCCTTTTACAATACTAGGCTCGGAGAAGGCGGAGCGAGCTTCGGAGGTAGGTGAGTGCGCAAAGATTTTTTTATTTCTCTTTGTTTTTTTTTTTTTTGAAAAGTGAATAACTAGGTTAATTTGAGGATTCTCACCAAAGGCTAACCCTACCCTTTCCTTCACCGGAATATCGACCTCTTAACCTGGATCTAGGCTCTGAGAAAACTCAAACATCATTTCATTGATATTTCATTCAAATTGATTTCACACTTTTATTGTGACACCCAAAGAATAATGATTTGAAGTGTAAAAAATTAAAACTGTTTTGGATTTAAAAAAAATATTATTAGACTTAAAAATTATAATTTTAGACCTATTTATAAGAGAATGGAAATAGGGGGACCAAAATGCCATTATTCCATTAATCTGATGGGAACTGCGGCAGCGTGAACCGCCTTCGGTTCGGCCTTTTCTGCGTGTGGCCCGCGCTTGGCTCTCCTTCTCGGTTTTCCTCTGTCGCCCGCGCCCTCTGTCCGTTCGCCCGTTCCGCCGAGCCAACAACAGCAGCAGCGGCTGCAACTCCAGCCAGCAGGGAAGAAGAAGAAGAAGGAGAAGAAGGAGAAGGAGAAGAAGGAGAAGAAGAAGAAGAAGAAGAAGAAGAAGCAAAAGAGGAGGAAAAAGGGATTAAACCGGATTTTTTCGTCCAAATTTTTTCTCGTATTTCTCAGCCTTATCGAGTTATCAATATGCTGTATAAGAGGTAGGCATAAGTCCTAATTATTTATTAAATTAAATCTGTAAATTAATCAATTAATCTAATATACGTGATTTTATGTGTTATGTTGAATTAAAAATGACATGTACAGTTAAATGCTTATTTTATAGTTAGATCCATATTACTGAAATTATTATTGTTTCAAATGATTCATTATATACGTGATTTCTGATCAAGCTGCATGATTAATTAATCATAGAATAGAACATTGATTTCTATGCTGAAATAAATCTACAAGAGTGTCAAGAGTATGATGATGTATATTTAAAGCATTATTGAGTTGTTTACTAAGTTAAAGATAAAATATGATTTGTGGATTTGGAACAACTAAATGTGATTATAAAGACGTTTTAAAGATCGACAACGAATTAAAAAGAGTTTCTTATCGCGTTTATGTCCCTGCCTATACTCGAGCCATGCCATGTGGTAACCTGTCAAATATCGCAGATGGTTGCCAAGATGTAAACAACCTGCCAACTAGCAGGGATTGTTGTATATATGGCACTCCTCCATTTGCGGGGTATAGGAGTTGCCAAGGATCTTATGCATATGTGATGATGAAAAAAAGGCAGTTGAAGCATAATCCAAGAAACCGGGGTCCGAAAGAAAAAGTTTAAAGAATAAAAAGAAATTATAGCGTATTATTAATATTGCATGCTAATGTGACATCAGCATTTATATTATGACTGTCAAATTGTCTTCGACTATTTGTTGTTTATGTTGATAAGAAAGTGTGATGTATGTTTACTTGTAAATAATTTTTATTTAACAAGTTAGTGCTTATTATCTACTCAGTCCGGGGGTCGGTGGACTGATGCCTTCATTGGCAGGTACTGGTGAAGAATGAAGCACACCCTTGTCTAGAGCACTAAATCAGGGAGAATTTGTATTTCGGTTTGATGTGTTTCTTATTGTATAAGTCAGATGTAATTATAGTCTGTGAATAAATAAGAGTGTGTTAAACATGATGTTTATAGTTTAGCTTATTATTTAAATTATATTATTTCCGCTGTATGTGTAAAATAGTTCTGTTTTGTTAAAGATAAATATTTTATGTATAATCTCTCCTATGATTTAAGAGAGTTGTCGTGGTGTCCCGAAAGGGGGACGTCACAGAGTGGTATCAGAGTATGGTTCTATCTTTCTTATGGAAAGACGAATCTTGGGAATGAGTCGTTTGAGATCACACATTAACAGTACATGTTAAGTAGGCAATAATTTAATAAGTATATATTATGTTGTGCTAACCGACCATGATTGTAGGAGAATATCTATTAGTCAACCTTGTGGTAGTACTGGGCATCCTGCAAGACAGGAAGCAAGCCAAGATCAAGAAGCATTATTGAATAAAAAACAATTGGATCAGATGGTGACTGCAATAGCTGAAAGGCTGAAGGTAACTACTAGACAACCACAGCCAGTTCAGATTCAAGGTGGGGAGGCCTACATGGAAAGAGTAGTGGAGCTTTTCCAACGAATGAGGCTTGAGCATTTTGAGGGTACCACTGATCCAATGGTTACAGAAAAATGGATTGGCAAGACGGAAAAAGTGTTTGAGGGAATCAGATGTCCAGAAGATCGTAAAGTATCTTTCGCTGCTACTGTTATTGATGGTACAACAGATGATTGGTGGGCCGAATATCGTAGACTCTTCTTTAGTGGTAGATCTGTAGATTCTATCACGTGGGAAGAATTCTTATTGGCTTTTCGAGAGAAGTATGTGCCATTATCTGCTCGTGATAAATTTAGAAGGGAATTAAGCCATCTGGTACAACGAGAAATGATAGTGGCAGAATATGAGGCCAAATTCATTGCATTAGCAAAATTTGCCCCTACACTGGTACATAATGAAGAAGAGAAGTGTCGTTTATTTCGCATAGGATTGCGACCTTCAATTCGAGCAGCTGTTGTGCCATTTCAACATGTGTATTCTAAATTGGTAGAAACAGCAGCAGTGGTAGAACATGATCAGTTGGAGGGGCAAGCCAGAAGAGAAGCATTAGGTAAGTGCAAAGTTATGGCATCTAAAGCTTACCAAGCACTGGCATCAAAAAGGTCTAGTTCTGGTGGAGCTTCTGTGTCTGCAAGTGCTAGTGGTAGTTATGGAAGACCTAGATGTCAGACTTGCGGGAAACTTCATGGAGGGGTATGTCGAGCTGGAGATAAGACCTATTTCAGTTGTGGTGAAGTGGGTCATCTTTCCAGAGTATGTCCAAGGAAGATAACAGCAAAGGGTGAAGAGTCAGTTCCAGCTTCTATGGCTTCCACATCTAGTGGTAGGGTTGGAACTGTAGGTGCATCAGGACGGGGACGTGGTACTGCTATTAGACCTGGTGAACGAGGTGCTCAGCCTCGAGTTTATGCATTGACATGTCAGGAGGCTCAGGAGTCACCAGATGTCATAGCAAGTACGCTTGTTTTGAATAATTCACCAGTAGTTGTGCTGTTTGATTCTGGTGCATCACGCTTTTTTATTTTTGAAAATATCATACAAAAACTGCAACTAAAAACACTTCCATTAGATGAAGTACTTCATGTTGCATTACCTACGGATATCACTATAGGAGTAGAATTATTTGTGGAAGTAAAGATTAAAATTAAAGATCAGAAGTTTTGGGCAAAACTGATTGTTGTATCTATAACTAAGTTTGATGTGATACTAGGAATGAATTGGTTATCTGAACATCAAGTAATTATTGATTGTCGAGAAAAGAAGATAAAAGTTCATATTCCTGAATCTTCAGATGTAGTATATTATGGTTATGGGAGGAAGATTTCAATTGTCTCAGCCATTCAAGCACATCAGTTAATAAGAAAGGGATGTGGATCATATTTGGCTGTGACACTGAATGTTAAATCTGAGTCAGTTAAGGTACAGACTATACCGGTGGTAAAGGAGTATCCAGAAATATTTTCTGAAGATTTAATAGGATTACCCCTAGATAGGGAAGTGGAATTCCCTATAGAACTCATACCAGGGACGGAACCCATTTCTAAAGCTCCTTATTGAATGGCAACTGCTGAGTTACAAGAATTGAAAACTCAGTTGCAAGAACTATTAGATAAGGGTTATATTCGTCCAAGTATTTCACCATGGGTGTACTGATGTTGTTTGTAAAGAAGAAAGATGGTAGTCTAGGAATGTGTATAGATTACCGTGAATTAAATCGAGTGACAATCAAAAACAAATATCCTTTACCCAGAATTGATGATTTATTTGATCAATTACAAGGAGCATCTATATTCTCAAAAATTGATCTAAGATATGAATATTATCAGTTGAAGATAAAAGAAACAGATATTTCTAAAACAACATTTAGAATCAGATATGGGCATTATAAATATTTAGTAATGTCATTCGGATTAACGAATGCTCCTGCAGTATTTATGAACTTAATGAATAGAGTATTTCAACCCTATCTTGATTAGTTTGTTATAGTTTTTATAGATGACATACTGATATACTCAAAGAATCAAGAAGAGTATTCCAAATATTTACACCTGGTGTTACAAAAGTTAAGGGAAAAGAAATTGTATGCAAAATTCTCAAAATGTGAATTTTGGTTATCTAGTGTGAATTTCTTGGGTCATATTATCAACGCAGAAGGTATATCTGTTGATCCACAAAAAATTTCTGCAATTATGGTATGGGCAAGGCCAACCAGTGTAATAGAAATAAGAAATTTTCTGGGAATGACTGACTATTATCGTAAATTTATAAAAGATTTTTCACGGATTGCATTGCCACTTACAAGACTGGCGCAAAAAGCAGTTAAATTTGATTGGAATGCAGACTGTGAAACTAGTTTTCAAATATTGAAAGAATGTCTCATTTCAACTCCAGTGTTAGTTTTATCAGAAGGTAGTGACGGATTTCAGATCTATAGTAATGCGTCATTCCAAGAGCTGTGATGTGTTCTTATGCAACATGGTAGGGTCATAGCATATGCTTCACGACAGCTACGACTACATGAGAAAAACTACTCAGTACATGACTTGGAATTAGCGTCAATTATTTTTGCACTAAAAATCTGACGACACTACTTATATGGGGTAAAGTGTGAAATGTATACTAATCATCAAAGTTTGAAATATATTTTCACCCAGAAGGAGTTGAATCTGAGACAAAGGCGTTGGCTTGAATTAATTAAAAATTATGACTTGAAAATTATGTATCAACCAAGTAAGGCTAATGTAGTAGATGATGTCTTAAGTAGAAAAATTAATTTGAGTATAATAGCTTTACAAAAAGATTAACGGTTAATAGTACTTGAGATAGAGCAGTTATCTCTGGACAAAATTAAAGGTGAAAATCATGTATTTTTGAGTCAATTAACAGTTAGACTTAAATGACTTCAACTTGTAGTGGAAGGTCAGAATAAAGATTCATTTGTTCAAAGTATTATCAAGAGAGTTGAAGAAGGAAAACAAAATGATTTCAATATTGATAATGAAGGATTATTGGAATACAAAAACAAACTATGCATACCAGATGTTGATGATCTTAGACATGTGCTATTACAAAAAGCTCAAGGGGCAAAATATACTATTCATCCAGGTATAAATAAGATGTATCATGATCTGAAACATATGGTATGGTAGCCTGGTATGAAGAAAGACGTGACTGAAACTTCAGTAAATGTATGTCATGTCAACAAGTTAAAGGTGAATATCAACGACCTCCAGATCTACTTCAACTCTTACCTATTCCTGTGTGAAAATTGGAATAAGTGGCTATGAATTTTGTAGTTGGACTACCAAGATCACAACAAGGATATAATATCATTTGGGTGATTGTTGATAGATTGACTAAATCAGCTTATTTTTTGTCAATCAAAGTTACTGATTCTACTGATAAATTAGCCAAAATTTATGTGGATCAGATTGTAAGATTGCATGGGATACCATCTGCTATTATATCAGATCGAGATCCAAAATTTATTTCTCGATTCTGGTAGAAAGTACATCAAGTATTTGGTACCAAGTTGAAATTCAGTACAATATTTCATCCTCAGACTGATGGTCAGACAGAAAGAACTATTCAAACTCTTGAGGATTTGCTACGATTATGTCTGCTGGATTTTGAAGGAGGTTGAAAAACACATATTTCATTAATAAAATTTGCTTATAATAACAGTTATCAGTTCAGTATTGAAATGACACTCTATGAAGCTTTATATGAAAGGAAATGTCAATCACCATTGTGCTGGTATGAAGGCGAAAGTTGAGCTATTTTGGCACCTCAATTAGTTGATGAAATTACAGAAAAGATAAAATTCATATTAGAGAAACTACGCACGGTTCAAGATAGACAGAAAAAGTATTATGATGCTCGACATAAGAAAATAGAATTTGAAGTGGGGGATCAGATATTTCTTAAAGTTAGCCTAATGAAAGGTGTAGTGCGGTTTGGAAAAGCTAGTAAGTTAAAGCCTCGCTATATTAGACATTTTTCAATTATAGAAAGAATTGGGGTTGTAGCTTACAGACTTATATTACCATCTAAATTGGAAGGAATACATGATATTTTTTATATATCAATGTTGAGAAAATATGTTCACAAGTGGTTCAATTTGATCCAAAGCAGATGAAGGTAAAGTCAAATTTGAGCTATAAAGAAAAATTAGTCAGAATCTTAGCAAGAGATATCAGACGACTAAGGAATAAGTAGATTCCTATGATTAAAGTCTTGCGGAGCAATCAGACTGAGAAAAAAGCAACCTGAGAATCTGAAAATGAAATAAAGAAGTTTTATCCAGATCTCTTTGCTTAATTTTGAGGACGAAATTCTTATGACACTCAAAGAATAATGATTTGAAGTGTAAGAAATTAAAACTAGTTTGGACTTAAAAGAAATATTATTGGACTTAAAAATAATAATTTTAGACCTATTTATAAGAAAATGAAAACAGGAGGACCAAAATGCAATTGTTCCATTAATCAGATTGGCGTGAACCGCCTTCGGTTCTGCCTTTTCCGCGTGTCGCCCGCGCTTGGAGAGAGGAATTTTCTCTCTCCCTCTCAATTTTCCTCCGCCGCCCGCGCCCTCTGTCTGTTCGCCTGTTCCGCCGAGCCAACAACAGCAGCAGCGGCTGCAACTCCAGCCAGCAGGGAAGAAGAAGAACAAGAAGAAGAAGAAGAAAGAGGAGGAAAAAGGGATTAAATCGGATTTTCTCGTCCGAAATATTTCTCGTATTTCTCAATCTTATCGAGTTATCAACATGCTGTATAAGAGGTAGGCATGAGTCCTAATTATTTATTAAATTAAATCTGCAAATTAATCAATTAATTTGATATACGGTGATTTTATGTGTTATGTTGAATTAAAAATGGCATGTACGTTAAATGCTTATTTTATAGTTAGATTCATGTTACTGGAATTATTATTGTTTCAAATGATTCGTTATATACGTGATTTCTGATCAAACTGCATGATTAATTAATCATAGAATAGAACATTGATTTCTATGCTGAAATAAATCTACAAGAATGTCAAGAGTATGATGCTGTATATTTAAAGCATTATTGAGTTGTTTACCAAGTTAAAGACAAAATATGATTTGTGGATTTGGAACAACTAAATGTGATTATAAAGATGTTTTAAAGATCGACAACGAATTAAAAAGGGTTTCTTATCGCGTTTATGTCCCTGCCTATGCTTGAGTCATGTCATGTGGTAACCTGCCAAATATCGTGGATGGTTGCCAAGATGTAAACAACCTGCCAACTAGTGGGGATGGTTGTATATATGACACTCCTCTATTTGCGGGATATAGGAGTTGCTAAGGATCTTATGCATATGTGATGATGAAAAAGAGGCAGTTGAGGCATAATCCAAGAAATCGGGGCTCGAAAGAAAAAGTTTAAAGAATAAAAAAGAATTACAGCGTATTATTAATATTGCATGCTAATGTGACATCAACATTTATATTATAACTGTCAAATTGTCTTCGACTATTTGTTGTTCATGCTGATAAGAAAGTATGATGTATATTTGCTTGTAAATAATTTTTATTTAACAAGTTGGTGCTTATTGCCTACTCAGTCTGGGGGTCGGTGAACTGATGCCTTTATTAGTAGGTACTGATGAAGAATGAAGCACACGAGGGTCTACGAGCACTAAATCAGGGGGAATCTGTATATCGATTTGATGTTTTTCTTATTGTATAAGTCAGATGTAATTATAGTCTATGAATAAATAAGAGTGTGTTAAACATGATATTTAAATTATATTGCTTCCGCTGTATGTGTTAAATAGTTCTATTTTGTTAAAGATAAATGTTTTATGTATAATCTCTCCTATGATTTAAAAGAATTATCGCAGTGTCCCGAAAGGAGGACATCACATTTATGATTCATAAAGATGCCTATTTTAACACAAGTTGCTAGTGATTTAAAGTAATGACAGATGAACTTGAAGCTATTTTCGAGTTTATCTGCTCAACTACAAATTTTATATCTCCAATCAAGTACACTACTCACACAATACATGTATGTTCATATTACTAATCAATGAAACTTGAATTGATTTCAAGTTAAATCGATTTTATTATCTTCAAATTTCAATCAAATCTGTAAAACTTCAAATCAATTAAAGCTAGCAAGATCTGCGAGACAAACAATTCTTCCTTGTCTACAGATATGATATACATATTTCAAAAACAATAGAATTGAAAACATCTAATATAAAAAGAACCTTCATGCACTGGGCTCATAATTTCTCTATATATAAATATTTAATGATAAATTACATTTGAATACAGACTTATTAAGACTGAAGAACACTGCTTATTTATGATACAAAGTTCAAGGGAATAATATCCTGTATTCCCAGCCTACAAAATCATACTATCATCTGAAACATGCAGGTCTTTTGAGTTCTTCCCAGCAGATTATTTCCTATATCTCCAATCATCACCATCAGCTCTAAATCATACTTATGATCATGATCAACTGCATGATCGGTTTGGCCTGCACAGACGTGGAAAAAATTGCGTTCTTTGGCATTATAATCTGATCCTGTTTCACCTTCGAACTCCTCACAGGTCAGCAGATCGGTTGGCATACTCCTGAACCAATGCCCCAAATAGCGAGGGGTGGTCGATTAAGTTGGCCGGCGTGTCAAACTCCTTTGCTAATCCTGAAATCATTTATATTAAAAGATGAGGGGAGAGACATTTAGAGTAGTAACTAAGTTCATCTTTGATCTATAGAAGCTTAAATAGAGCAAGGGGGAACTCCAAAGTGAGGAAATCGAAGTCGCAACATCAAATAGAGCAAGGGGAAAGATCAAAATGACTTGTCATAAGTTTTTAATGCTTACCTGCATCTATGACGAGCACACGATCACAGTCCATGACAGTGGGTATCCTATGTGCAATGCTGATGATCGTGCAGGCTGAGAATTCTTCACGAATAATCTTCTGAATCACTGCATCAGTCTGAGAATCAACTGATGCTGTTGCTTCATCCATGAACAAAATACGACTTTTCTTTAGCAAAACCCGGGCCAAACAGAAGAGCTGCCTCTGACCCACGCTCCAATTCTCTCCATTGTCAACCACTGAAGAAGTGAAATTTGATGAAGTCGCCAATAAGTAGAATCAATAATTATTATCATAAGGACTGGCAATGATTCAAATTTGAGTGTCAAAACAAGTTGATCATGAGAAAACTCGAAATTGATAATGGTTTTGACTGCAAAACTACTTTGAGAAAAAAGAATGAAATGGCAACACTAGAATTTTGAGTCTAGGACTTCCCAAAACTCATCTCCTCATCACTACCACTGTGCCGCAGATATATAGCAAGATTTTGAGCCAACATGAATACAATGCGAGACATAGTTGAATCACACTTTGACTTTGAAACTACTCATACTGTTTCGAAACAAATCAAAAATTGAGCGAACCATGAACTTCAATTATAATTGCCAGCCCTAATCTAAGAGTACAAATAACATCAAAGACTCATAAAAAGCATATAAAATGAGGTCATGATACCTAATGCATCAAGCTTCTCAGGCTTCAATTCAACTGCATGTTTGAGCTGGCATCGTTCAAGGCTCTGAAGAAAGGATAAAATATATAACAAATCAACTTCAAGATAGCACATGCCTGAGATTGTCTTTATTTTACTATTAAGTTCCTATAGTTTTAGGGTCTTTCTAATTTGTCAATCTTGTTGACAAACCAGGTCCATGTTGTTAATAAATGTTCTTAGTTAAGTCCGCTAAATTATCCGTTAGGAGTAAAATGACAATTTTACCATTAGATATATCAATAATAATGTGAGGTGTAAAATGAATATGGTAATATAGAAATGTCATACCCACCTGCCATATTTCCTCATCAGTATACTGTCCAATTGGATCAACGTTGCTTCTCACTGTCCCTTCAAAGAGAACAGGTTCTTGGGGAATAATGCCGAACCTTGATCTGAGATCATGAAGACCCAGAGCGCAAATGTCAACTTCATCGATGATTATCTTCCCACCAGTAGGTTCGACAATCCTGAAAAGAGCCTGAATAAGAGTCGATTTGCCGCTTCCCGTACGACCAACTACTCCAATCTTCTCCCCACCGTGAATGTTGAGAGTGATGCCTTTCAACACAAGAGGAGTATTCGGTCGATAACGAACCTGTTGGAAGCTAATAGATCAGACGTTTGTAATTTAAAGGAAAGAGCAACATTTAGAAGGGACTATAGCCTTATATGACATAAAGAAAAAATACATATTAAACATATAATTCAATTTTTAAACACCACAACTAACTCCTGTTGTCTGTTTAATTATCAAGTTAACTATAAATATTTCCATAAATTTGAGTGTACATATCAGTAATGTAAAGATTATTGTTCATCGGTAATAAATAAGCATCACCAATTGAGGATAAATTTAGAGAAAGTCGGCTTAAATGGTTTGGACGTGTAAATCGTAGGTCGATTGAAGTTCCAGTTAAAAAAATCGAGCTATTGGATATTGCCCATGTACAAAGAGGAAGAGGGAGACCAAAGAAGGCATGGCAAAAAATATAAGAAGTGATCTTAGTTACTTAGACTTAGATAAGAATTTAGTAATTAATAGAACGCAATGAAAACAAAAAATTTATATAGCCAACCCCACCTAGTGGGATTAAAGCTTGGTTGTTATTGTTGTTGTTGTAGTAATACATAAGCATGAGAAATGAAAATAAATTAATCACAACTAGACCGTATAAATCAGCTTTTAAATAAAATAATCACAGTTTTATCAAGGTTTTTTTTATGGTAATTATGTGATATAAACAAAATTAATAAGATTTGGTTGTTTTAACACAAAATATCGGCTGTGTTATCTATGTAATTATCCCAATTAAAAATGAACTGTTCAATATTAAAAGATTAAGACCTTGAGATCCCTTAAATAAATATCTCCATGAGTAGGCCAGTTTGGTGAAGGCAGGCAGTCTTTGATCCTCCATGGTGCTTCTGGGGGAATGTTACTGAATTGCTTTATCCTCTCTACTGAAACCATTCTATTCTCTAAGAAGCAACTGATCCAAATTGCCCAAAATAACACCGAGTTGAGGGAGAGACCATATGAAAGGGATAAACCAACAAACTCTGCACAGAAGATATATAGTATTAGGACTGAATAACAGAGAATAAAAAAGAACAAAAAATACTGAGAATTCTTATGCCAAGATATCAAGTTACAATAAAGGGGCAACAGGTTTACTAGATAATCTCACAAAGTAATAATTATCCATAATTGATTTCAACTATTTCAAAATTCTAATCTTCTAACTATTTATAACTGATCTGTGCAATGATGGATTGAATCATAAGTGGAAAATTAAGTTACACACTCCAACAGTATATAAAATGTTTATAATTTTTAATGTTCTTAACCCCTATAGAAACAGTCATACCTGGCTTGATAAAATTGCGGGGCAGCGTCACCATCAACAAAGCCGAAATGCAGAGAACGACTGTTCCAATCAACTCCAATCGAAACCCCATCCATTCATTGGAACCGTTGTTGTGAAAGTCCATAGTTAAGCTCGCATTAACTCTGTTGACGTTTTCCTGGGAAAACCTTTCTTCCTTCTTGAAACATCGAATAGTCATAACACCTTGGATCGTCTCAGAGAAATGATGGATGACAGGTGCTTTGGTAATTGAATCAAGTCGAGTTAACTCCCGCGAAGTTGCAAGATAATAGCCCTACAAGGGAAGATGTTTCTTCATGTTACTATCTGTAAAAAATCAAATCTAGAGGTTCAAGTATCATACCCTACACCAGATGTTGAGCCAACCGAGTGGAATTATAAAGAAGAGTGTTGGCCAAGCAACCTGGATGGTTACAATCAGAATGCTAAGAACTGTGATGTACATTGAAACTGTCAATCCCACGAAGAAAGGGAGGAAGAGATCAACATTGGTTTGATCAGTTGATGCCTGAAAAAAGATGAGAAAAAAGTGAAACAATAGAGAATAACATAACAAAAATGAAGAGAAAATTGAAGCACTTGTCCGTTCACTAATTTTAGGTCACACTAATTTAATCTCAACAATTTTTACGAAGCTCATTTAATCTCAAACCAATTTCTAATGAAACTTTAACTCTGCTTTGCACCATATACAAACCCCCAGATTTTAAACTTCTTTTGGGGGTGGGTTTATATTCAAACAAGTTTAAACTTAAACAATTTAATAAACAGAGCCAAAAAATGGGGAGTTTACTCGACTAAGGATTCTTCCTGAAGGCGTTGTATCAAAGAATGCCATAGGTGCATGTAAGATACTGCTCAGAATCTGCTTGAAGAAGATCTGGGCAGTCTCCAGGCCCCAGTAAGTGACAGAAAAGGCCCTTGCCATGACGAGGATAATCGAAACAACTGCTATAATCGAGTAAATTTCAATGAAGAGTGCTGAACTGAATGAAGTAACATCAGAAGTCGCAAAGGCCAACCAATAATCGCTAGCCATAAGAGACCCCTGCCAAAGCAGCGAAACAAGAAGAATGGTGATGACCCCACACCAGCCCCAAGCCTCAGTGATGTAAGTTTTGTAGACTTGTAAGCTGACTTTGCCTGTCTCCCTCTCCTCCTCCTTAATAAGTTTAGCAGAACCTTCATCAGTTTTTGGCGAGACTGCTGAAGATTCACCATTAGATTTTTCTTGATTCATGATTGATTCATCTGCTGGTTTAGATAGAAGATTATTCCCTCCTTGTGTAGAAGCACTATGTTCGACTAGCTCCATAGAACTTTCATGAGCAGCAACAAGGGCTGCAAAATCAGTGCCTGCATTGAGCAAGTCATCGTACTTTCCTGATTGGACAATCATACCATCTCGCATAACCTATCCAGTATAGTACATAGATTAGTTAGAATAAGCACATGCCACAATATTTTCATCTATTTCAATTTCGTCCTGTCAAGAATAGCTTTTAGTTCGGTTCAACTTTACCATGTAACACAACTATATTAAATAAAAAACTGTTTGGTAAAACAGATGCACTGTATAAAACTTCCAGTCAAAGAAGTAAAAAGAAAAGTTGAGAAAGATGCCCCAAACAGGACCCAAGTCCTCATACCTGCATATTCATGATTTAGGCAAAAAAAGCTTAAAATTTCAACAGTTTAACCACTTAGCTCAGTTAACAGGCTTTCGTTATTTTGAAGATTAGAACAGGCAGTCGTTTTGCTGCATACGATTTCCCCTTATCTAAACATGAAAATGCCACTCCATCATCTGCTAAATTCCTACAATCTCAGCCTCCAACAAATTTGGCTTTGGACTGCCAGTCCAAAGGTCTTCAGAATGTTAAACAGTAGTTCTGACACTTATGAAGCATGGTTGGTCCCTCCGACAAGAAATGATATCCAAGTGATTACGCAATGATAAATGAAAAATATCACCAAACAAATCATCTAAATAAAAAAATAAAAATAAAAGAAAAAAGAAAATAAGGACAACTGGTTTTTATGTGAAAATCAAGACGATCCATGAAAACCACAATGTTATCCTGGTGATTTTAAAGATCCACTGTATATAAAAATAGGGTACAAAGTGTGGGAAAGTTCAGGAGTTTATGAGGTACAAAGAAAAAACTGCAATCCTACAGATCAAAGGCAGAAATTGAAGAGTTTTTGTCGAATGACTCAGTTGAAGATGAAGCCATTGGATGTGAAGTTGTTCAAAACATGGGATTTGATTTTTTTTTTAATCTGAAGGATGATCCTTTGCTGTAAGAGTCCATGATGTTTTTTGACAATTGCCCAATGCTTTAAAAAAATACTATATTTGAGCGAATTTCCAAGGCGATCTGGCCGAATTAGGACATCGTGTGTGAGGTATTTATTAGGACTTGCGTGCTATCATGTGGATATGAAGTCTAACCATCTAGCTAATGATCAAAATTCCCAACAAAATGTGCTATTGATCTTGTTTAGGTAGTGCCGTTTGAGGATAGTCATTTCAATTTCAGCTACTATGCTATGCATCCCCTAGTCATTTTCATTCTTCCACAATTTATGAGATGAAGCCTTTCATGATTTCCTTAATTCTTTTCAAATAACATTGTTCGACTAGAGACTCTTGATTGTTCCCATTCTATCCCCTTCTTTCAAATCTTTCCATGCTATGGCTATAATTAATATCGACGTACAAAATCCTCCCCCGAAAAGAATTATGAGCATAGATGCGTCTCTTAGCAAGAATGATTCTATAAATGAGCAAGCATAAAAAGCATCAGACATACCAATTGTCATGATGTCATTCAATGACAAGAAACATGCTTTTGATGAGTGACAGTCTGGAATCAAGGGGGAAGCATCGAAGGCCCACAAAAATCGAAAACGTAAGGTTCCTTCCTATTGGGGATTTGTCTATTTAAGTAAACGTTCAAGCAAAGAGGAGAGGCTCCTATGTCGCATCATCTTCAACGCCATCAACAAATCCCCCTTACTGAGGATAAACCTTTTGGATTTGACTCCAAGAGAAAGAAGGTGAAGCTGATGACTCCTGGTCCTCTGATGATGGTCAAGGAGCTAGCGGTAAAATAAACCTACGAGCTTTCGGCTCTCCGTCAAAGGGAGACTTAGCTAAGAATGCCCCGGTCAACCTTGATCTGGATCCTAAAGTTATGCCTGTAGCAACCAAGTTTCTAGGGTCATTTTTTTTAAAAAAAAAAAAAGTTTCTAGAGTCTAGCTTGGATTCTAAGATAATGCCAAGTAGTGTGATCGAACAAGGTTTTATAAACATCCATTGAGTGGGAGTTGACACTTTCCCCATTATCGCATTAATTCCAACTTCCTCTCCGAAGGTAATCACTTTTATCAGGTATGACTTATAGTTGTCTATTCGACAATCTCTCAGAAAAGGTATACGAGATTTTGAACCGGCTAAATCGAATTGATCCAATCGAGCCACAAAAGCTATGGATTCAGAGGAGCAGAACAAGGCACTATGACCACTCTCAAAAAGCGTGTTCATTCATCTCAACCAAAAAATCACTACGTTGAAAAAGTGAGTCGAAGACCTCACTGCAAAGGTTTACCGCCACAACCACAACATATTTATTAGATTTGTTCAGTCTCATTGGCGACTCGAAAAACCAACTCTCAACAGATTCCTCATCAAATGGAAACTCATGAACTTTAAATTTATTTGCATTTTTTGCAAACTTTTGTTCTTGAGTAGTTGTGAATGGAGAATATTACATTAATTAAACCATAGAATTTTTCTCCTTTTGGTGTGTTTTTTTTATCCATTTTGATTGTGTATTATTTTATTACGAGTGGCAGGTGAGTTTTAAGCAGTGAGACAACCATCTTTTAACTACTTTAGCGTGACTTCTGATCTTCCAACCCCTCCCATGAAGATGGTGCACTTCTCAAACTCTCAGGGCAATGGATTGGAAATGTGCCAGCTATCTAAGCGTTGTTTCGAAAGGTCAAATAGGCTAATTGGTAATCAAAGTAGCTTAACATCAACTATGAGTAGTGACAAAGACTTCAACTACCCATTGTGCTGCTTACCTCATCCTTCGAATATCTTTCTTCTCTTTACTTGTCTTCCTTCTTCGAGTACTTCCAATCGATTTTAGCCCGTATTCAAGAAAACTCATTCTAATGCAAGAGAGGAATGAGGGAAGTTTCAATACGGTGGTATTCAACTATTGCAATCTTGCCTGCCCACATGTTGAGTCCGAGATCACAAAAATTAAGGGTTTAACTCGACCTTGAAGTTAGAGTTATGAAGAGGAGGCAAGTTGTAAGCATATTTGATAACTTTGGGCTAATCCCACCGTAGGTATTGCCAAACTTGGTATCCTTGATCTATTGCTTTGCTAAGTTGTTGGAGGTGAAAAGGATCTAATAGGACATCAAGGTCTTAAAGGCATCTTTCACTGGGAAGTCATCCTCTAATAAAAAGATTCTCTTTGAAAGGGAGATGGTGCTCAGTCCTCAATTTAAAGGACACCAGATTTAAAAGACTAGCACAGGAAGTTCTTAGGCTCGAAAGACGAAGTCACAAACAACGCCCAGCGAAAAGCACCACCATCCAAAAGTTTTGCTTTGATGGGATTAGGCCAAACCACCCGCTATAGAAGTTCATAAACAACTTCAGAAAGTCCATCCACGACCTGGAGATGTACTTGGCGAGTTGCAAGCCAAAATTAGGGATTCACATGCATACTTCTGCTTCCATTTTGTTTTCCAACTTGTTAATATTATTTGAAGTGGTGAAGGCCTTTGATTTGTAGGAAGACCAACCCTAGAGCTCCAATAGCTCCGCCTGAGAGCAAGAGGGTCGAACAGAATCACGGCGACGATGGACTAGCAAGAAAGAAAAAGTGTTTCATCTGATTTGGGAGAGCAATAGCCTTTTGTCCGCTCCTTGAAACCAAGAGGGTAGTGAGAAGGAAGATTTAGACAAGGTTAACTAGGTAGATATAGATGAGGAGGTTGAGACCGAGGAAGACATCCCAACAAATGAAAGTGTGAAGATATAATACAAAGCATCCCTAGTACCGACACCAATGACATCTTACCTAGCTCAAGGACAATCTACACCATCATCCCATCTATTTATATTTTATTTAGGTTTTTGCATTTTATTTCATATATATTTGGACTTTATTCATACGCTTATTGAGACTTGTATTTTTGTGTGAAGATGAGATTTATCATGTATTCATTGGGTTTGATGAGTGTGGGGATTGATGTAAAAAGGTTAGATGGGGAGAGAATTATAAATTTATGCTTTGAAAATTTTTGAGCTTTTATTAGAGTTTGCGGGACAAATTGGTCCAATTTCTCCCCTCCAACATGCTTTGCCAGCCCCTTCCCCTATCCATTGGATTAATTTGATCCCAAATGGATGCACAATATTAAAAGGTTGTAAAACTATGATGATCAAAGTAGTTGTGGATTAATGGATGTAGTTTAATGGAGCATTCTATATATAGTATGTATAGGGAGATTGGCTAGCCATTAATCTCCCTCTCTTGTCATCCTGCTCTCCCGCCACCATCAGCCGCTGCTGCCCCGGCAACCATTATTTGTCATCACACTTGTCATGTGGAGCTCTCCATTGATATGATCCCGATCGATACGCCATCGATTTCAGATCTATTTTCCTTTTGGCATTCTTATAGTTTTCCCTTTGATTTCATCTTGGCTTTCCTCCTTATTTCATCTCCATTTGATCTCCATGTCTGAGTAAGCTTCACTATTGCTTCCCTCTCTTGTTATTAATGAAAATCCTATGTACTATTTTTTTATGTGTATAGATGATATTGAGATGGTGCTTGTATTAATTTGATCTAATTACTTAGGAGTTTTCATAAACTAGTGCATTTGTTGTGGGTGTGTTTCGAATCATTGCTAAATTTGATACCAATTGTCAAGAATGCTGAGAACTACATGCGTTAGAGCTTAATTCCTAAATTTTAATCTTTATGTGAAGTTCTCTCTCTTATTATTATTAAGCTTAATCCATATGCTTAGCATTATAATTTGCATTAGTTAGGTATTAGGAAACCCTTTCCCTAATTAACCATACAGCAAGGTGGATCCTCAAGTTCGTGCCTACCTGAGTGCCTTTAAAGAAGTGAGTTCTCTAGATGAGGAGGTTTCCTTGGCTTATGCAATTGAAGAGAACAAAATTCGCCCTATGCATAAAGCCAGTAGTAGTACGAACAAGTCTTTAACCAAGGACTATTTGAAGTTTTTGGTTAAAACTACAACATTTAATGGAGCTAGCTTGCGTAGGCAAGCTAGTAGACATGAGGACTCGCCATGACATTGACACTGCCCAAGTCAAACGTGAGAAAGGAGAGGGGGACAAAAAAAGGCAAAAAGGAAAGTGATCGTTGAATTGACCTATCAGTGAAAAGAAACTGTCTTTGACTGACCTCGATGCCAAAAGCACTAATCTGTTCCATAAAGTGAACTATGTGCTGCCCTTCGTTCATCTTTGTCCGTTCAAGAGGTTTACTAATTAGTGGCTTTGTCGTTGTAGGGGTTGGACTACCATTCTCTCCTTATGAATTAGGAAAGGCTATTCGGATCCAAATGTTATGTACCTCTGCCATCATCATGGAAGGTCTTTGGGCACAATCAAAAAACAGTAAGGATTGCCTTTCGTCCTGGATTTTTGTCGGTTGTCTCTTGAGAGGTCTTGGAGGAGCTAGCTTGCTGTTAAAAGAGTGTCCAGGCAGTCTTTAAGGGGATCTCTAGGACTTTGAGTTTCATGTAACTAGTGAGGTGACCCATGTCAATATACTCGTTGACAAGGTTCTAGAATTGATGGCACTTGCGAAGATGGTGGTCGTACTTTTGGACGAACTTGCAGTATTTTGATGCATCCCCGTGAGACTTTTTTTTATGAAGGTATCCTCGTAAGATTGGGTAAAATAATAAAGTAAGGACACAAGGTTTTTGCATGGAAATCAAGTCAATCCAGGAAATTCACAACACATATTTAATAGTTTTAAAGATCCATTATATGTAGAAAAATAGAGTACAAAGTAGGGAAAAGTTCAAGAGTTCATGAGGAGATACAAAGAAGAAACTGCAATCCTACAGATTGGAGGCAGAAGTCAAAGAACTTTGATCGAAGGACTCGCTCGACAATGGAGGTGTTGGATGCAGAGTCGTTCAACAGAGGATTTGTGCTTAATATTTTCTATGCGAAGAAGGTTCCTTTGTTCTAACCTCTCTATTTGTAGCTCTTAGATTTCTTGATGACTTCTAACAACTACCACCACATGCTTGAATAAAATACTCTACCTGAGTTATCAAAAAAAAAAACTCTACCTAGGGAATTTTCCAGATGATTTAAATGGATTCGTGTGGCACACAAGACCTTTATTGGGACTTGTTAGATCTTGCATGCATATGAAGTCTGACTGTTTAACTAAACAGTTGAACTTCCTGACAAGATGTGCTATGGATCTTGTTCAGGTAGAGCCATTTAAGAACAATCAATAAGACTTCAACTTAATTGTCATGCATCGTCTGGTCATTCTTCGTTCTTCCATAACTTATGAGATAGAGCCTTTTCATGACTTTCTCTATCCTATTTGAACATTGTTGTTCGACAAAATTCACTTCATAAGAACCTGCTCTCAAATATTTCTACACATACAATTAAGATCAATGTTTGAATCTCGACATAACACAACTGTAAAATGAACAAAACCTATTCATTTTTAGATTGTTGAAATACAAAAGTTTTCAAGTCAAATCTTAGATAGGTACATTTGGAGGGCTAATATACAAATAAGGGAAAAATAATTGTGACAAATATGTGAATGCCTCTTTATCTTTTTTTTCCATATGTAGTTGAAGCTCCATCACCATATACATAACTAGACGTCAACCAATATGAGGTCCAAAGAAACGATTGAATTTTATTCAAACATCTTTTTAACTAGAAAATAGAATTGCATACCAATATGAAATCAGTGCAAGAAGTCAACTTGGTGTGTTACTAGCATAAGAGTCTTGTCCTTCAGAGCATCTAGTCAAATCTTAGATAGGTACGTTGGGAGGGGTAGGAAAAAAATTATAATGCCTTGTCATTTTTCCATGTGTTGCTGAGCTTCATCACCATATACACAACTAGAAGTATTAAAAGAAACGTTTGAATTTTATTCAAACTATTTTAACTAGAAAATAGAATTGCATACCAATATGAGGTCAGCATTGTGCAAGAAGTCAACTTGGTGTGTTACTAGTATAATGGTCTTGCCCTTGAGAGCATCCCTTATGCACTCCTGCACAGCAATTCAGTAATTCGATTGGCACCAATATCAAATTAATAATAAAACATAAAAATAAAAACATGATAACATAATGCAGGGAATACTTCCACAAGTTAGACACATCCAAATTCAACTAAAGGGCTAGCATGAAATGATTTGTCTGCTAAAGGAACATAGCAGGCGTTTGTAGCATCCTTCCAACTTACATCCAATTCACTATAATTTCGTCAATAGTTCAGTATTAAGACGGCTTGACAATGGATACATATTGTACTAAAGGAACAATGAAAGAATATCACCTTAAAGATCTCTGAGCCAGTGTGAGCATCAACAGCACTGAAAACATCATCAAGGAGGTATATATCACAATCCTGATAAACAGCTCTGGCTAATTGTATACGCTGCTTCTGACCACCACTAAGGTTGATTCCTCTTTCACCAATCTCAGTCTGGTCGCCGAAGTCCATCATTTCCAAGTCCTTCTCCAAACAACATACACGGATCGCTTCCTTGTACTTGTCACGATTTAGAGGCAGACCAAACAAGATGTTATCTTGAATGGTCCCATTTTGTATCCAAGCTGTCTGAGCCACGTAAGCCGTACTTCCACAAACAGTAACCTAAGATCAATGTTAAAAATTATAAGTAGGAGTAACGGGAATGAGAAAGGCATTACTTTAGCACATTTCTTTAGAATGTGTAATGAATTGTCAAATGATGCATATGAAAGGCCTTTCCTTCATCTAATTATATTTGGACACGTTCATATGAATGCTGTTCAAAGAGGAAAGACGCCATCCCATAACCCAATGCAATATGTAAGACCAAGACCAACAGGGATATGCATCTCCAGTTTGCAAGGCAGTAAGTGGATATGCCAATAAAACTTTATTCTTGAACCATAACTAATGAGTTATAAAAAAATAAGGGAAATTTTTACTGAACCACTTATTTCTACTTGGGAGTGAAAAGTGGACAGTTATGTGGCAAAATATCCATATAAGAGTAACAGAGATGCACAAGCCAAGGTAGATGAATGGCGGACACTTATGTGGCAAAATAGCCATATAAGTAGCTTTCAAAAAAAACTATCCATATAAGTATAATACAGATGTAAAAGCTAAGGTAGATGGAATGGCCACACAAGACTGTATTAGTGAAGACTACAAATTGGGGCTGAACATGGCACCTATAGAAGACTACGGATGAATGCTTAGGTAGTTTGGCATTTAGTCACAATGTCAAAGAAAGAAAGAAAGTAGAAGGCCAAAAATGATTTGGGAAAGGTCATTATTCATGACCTTGAATCACTTGTCTTCCAAAGAGTGCTATGTTTTATAAAGCTGAATAGAGATGTGAAATCAATGTAACCAACCACAACTAGTTTGGGATTAAGGCATTGTGTTCTTGTTTATAACTTATAAGCTTAGTTCTTTTTGCCAATAATTATCTATGTTTTTAGACAATTGAGTAACAAAAAGTCTAAAGTTTAATGTATCGATCATTTATTTGATGACATATATGATGTAGTTACCCACGGCCCACACCGATGTTATCAATACCATCTCTGCCCTCGAAAATAAAAAACTCATGCATTTGTGTATTAGTAGTACTATGTTTTTTTGTTTATTTTGTATTTAGTAGAATTTATGTAATGGAGTGTAATCTGTTTATGTATAAAGCATTTTTGGTATATTGGTGTAGTATATTTATTATGGGTGCAATGCCTTATATAAATTGTGTATAGAAGAGAGATCAACGAGTGGAGTCAGCCACTAGGCAAACAATAGACCGAATAATTTACTTCCCAAGCAAACAACTCTAGCCATTACTGGCTGAAATAGTCACCTTGAAACTGGACAATCCACCCTTCATAAGAGTGGTCAGTTACAACTCTCCCAAACTATCCCCTAAACTTCTTAGAAGTGGTTAGTTACAAATCTCCCAAACTATCCCACGAACTGTCCTCTTCCCTGACTGACCAGTCTGGCTTGGCAGTTTTCTGAAAAATTTTAGAAATTTTAATTTGAATTCCACTCACTTCTTCAATAGTTAAAGGGAACTCCAACCAACACAAAGTCAGGTAATACATGCCTATTTATGCAAGGGATGATTTGGTGAGGAATTTTCAAAATTTTGGGAGCCACATTCCACTAGAGGTACTGGTGAAGACTTAAAAACTAGGTAGGTTCTAGGCGATTCTTAGAGAGAGAGAGGTGGCCTAGGCTAAGGCTCCGAGCAGGCAGAGGTGCTGCTCTCCTTACTTTCTAAAGATGGATAAGGGTACCTCATGTTTAGACGCCTTATCTCCTTAGGATTTCCCTTTATTTTTCATTGTTATGTTATAAATTTTCAATCTCTTGAAGTATACCCCATCACACTATGTTTAGTTCAAGTGTATGTGTAAACTAGTTTTTATGGTGTTAATTTTTTGATACTTATAAGTTCTTATATTCTAATTACAAGAATTTTGTTGGATTCTATAGTATGACATAATTTTCCTTTCAAATTCCATGATCTCTTGTGTGTAAGATTGATAAGCATGTAACCTATGTTAGGATTACTCAAAGTGTTCATAACATCGTAATTTTACAAATTTCATAGCATTCAAAGTAGAAAACCATAATTTGAACCTTTAGTGGAAGGTTGAATCTTAGACGAACTTCCTGATAATATATATAGCATTTCTTCCTCAATTTCCCTTCTAAGTTTATTCTAGATTTCTAGGAGACCCATATCTATAGTGGTGCTAAGGCATTTGGCACTTGGGTCTTTTATTGGATTGTCATCTAAACCAACCACCCACCGATCATCGTCAATGTGGAACCTGGATCTTCTTCAACATCACTATCAAGTTAGACAAGAGATGGAACATCAAGTGGACGATTCATTTAGATGCGTTGGAGAACTCAGTGTAATAATCAGACCCAAAAGACGATCGACTGTCTGATATGTTCACTGTGCAATGGGCAGAGTGTTGCCGAGCAAACACACCGAATAGAGATTTGGAAGCCAATCAAACAATGCAATCAAATGATGATTTGGTTAGTTAATAGTTGGTTGGACAGTAAAATCATATAATCGGATTTTCCAATGCCACACAACTGCCTAACTTTTCTTAGACATCTATACTTGTACCTTTTATGATCCTCGGTCCAAGAAACTGCTCTCAACTCTTTGACACTGTGAGGGCATGATCTCTTATAATCTTTGGAGAATTTTGAATAGAGAAAATTTTCTCTTGGTGTGCAGAAGTTTTGCCAACAAATTTGGGTTTTTTCGTGTAAGTTTTGGTGTTATTTATTTTGTCTTTTATTATTGCATTAGATTTCTTTGTGTTGTTTGATTCTCAGTATGAATCAGAGCTTTTGTATTGCATATTAAGGAATATATCCTGGAAAGGCAGTGTTGCACATGACAGCAATCCCAACATTTTTTTCTTGCATAAGGTTTTAGAATCCAATGAAGTCAATTGCAAATAAGATAAACTCTCAAAATATGAGAACCATGGAGAAGAAGTAAAGATTTCTAATATTCCCACCACCACTTGAGTGTCCATGCCCCATTACTTACTCACATTATCCTTTGTTACTAGAGAGGCTAAAAGAGGAGGGACCACACAACCTTGTAATCCTTGCATATTTACAGTGTTGGGGATAAAAATGAGGCAAGCTAAAAGAACAAATAAAAAACAAAATTACACTCAAATAGACATAGAGACTTACAAGGTTCACCACAAATGAGGGATGCATTATCAATAGGGATACACAGAAATTCAAGTGCTAAGATGTGATTGGATCTTGACCTCAAATAGACCAATGTTAGGGAATTGATGTTGAGCCTGACTGATGTTAAGGTTCAACCACTGAGTTGAGGTCAAGGCTTCACCGTAGCAAATAAGCAGATCAGCTCAGTCAAATGGGATCGACACAAATGGGTAGGATAAGGAAATCCAACATAGAGAGACGGTAATCGATTTGCTATCTTGCCAACTTAGAATAGCCATGGGAAAAAAGAGTTCACTGAGAAAAGTTTCACTAAGCTTCTACTTGTATTCACGTTGGCTTTAATCAATTACAATAAACCTAACAGATCAAATTAATTGTCAAGTTTGAATAGCCATGATAAGAAAGAATTTTTGTTAATGGTCATGAATAAAAAAAGTTAACTGAGAAAAGTTTCACTTGCGCTTGTATTCAAGTTGGCTTTAACCAGCTACAGTTAACCTAACAGATCAAGACCTACACTAATCTCAATTTTAAATTGACTATATATCACAAGTTCACAACCAACAAAAACTAAATTTAAAAAAAAAACTAACTTCAATCCACATCCTGCACACATCCTTAGATGAAAACAAATATCTTTCAGATTATACGCACATCTCAACGATAAGACTAATTGTAATTCCGGTCCCACAATTAATTTTTAACTTTTTCTTGATTAAAATCAATTTAACCAAACAAACGGCGCTTGGAAGATGTTCAAAACTCATATTTACATCACCTACCCAGCAAAAAAAAAAAATCTTAGCTCTTAGAACAATCAGAGCCACCAACAAAACATTTTTTATGCAAGCAAAACATATACACACTACTAAAAAAAAAAATCAAACCAGTTCCTTAAATTAAAGTTAAAAAAAAAAAAAACTCAAAATCAGTTGAATGATCAGAGTTCCACTAATTTCAGCCCTCCATTCAAATCAATGACTGGGCTGACAAGAGCATTCCACACAGCAGGAAGACAAACCGTTAACAATACCAAAAACGTCTTTTTCAACCACGACGTCGATTTCACTACGTCACCGCCATGTGGTCCAGCTGCTGGCTGGCCGCCAATCAGCTCACCGCCTCACCCAGCCGTCGGTAACGTCACCGTACTGTTGACCACAACTTTTACAGCATTTTTTTAATTATTATTTGTTATATAACTATTCACAAAGATATATATATATATTATCGATTATCCCAGTCTAGACGTGAGCTTCACATTTGGTGTATTATTGGGGACCAAAATGTAAAAGGGGCATCAGGATGATCGGAGAGTTACCTTTCCGGCAATGCGCTGCATCTCACCAAGGAGACAGGAGAGGAAGGAGGACTTGCCGGACCCGACGGTGCCGACGACGGCGGCGAGAGATCCGCGGCGGATCCGCACGTTGATCCCCTTGAGCCAAGCGGCGTCGGCGTCACCGTCGTCGTCCCACCCGAAGACTCCGTCGCGAACCTCAACGGCGAGGGCATCGGGTCCATGGCAACCGATTACCCTTTCGACGGCGGACTCGTCCAGCTCGCCGCTGGTCATGTAGGAATCCAACCTCTCCAGCGAGATCATGGCCTGCGACGCCGAGATCAGCGCCTGGGGGAAGTTCCGCATCGGCTCCTGCAAGATCTTGAAGAAGGACGTGGCCGTGAAGACGACTCCGGCGTCAAGGTGGACGCCGGCAGCGATGGAGGTGCCGAATACGAGGGAAGAGACGATCACCGGCGCGCTCCAGAGCACGATGATGTTGCCGGAGATGGAGTACATGAAGCGGGAGAGCCAACCGAACTCATCCATCCGGAAGCCCAGTATCCTTTTGTTGAAATGCTCCTCCCAGGCCTGGAACTTGATGACGCGCATGTAGTTGAGCATCTCGTTGGTGGCCTTCATCCGCTTGTCCCGCATCCCCATGAGGGAGAACTGATAGCGATTGTTCCGCTTAGTGCCGTAGACGACAAAGACCATGACGGCGGCGATGCCGGCGACAGCGGAGGTGACGGAGGGGCCAAGGTACATGTAAAGGAGGGCGAGGGCGACGCCGACCTGGAGGGGCATGAGCCAGATGTAGTGGATCTGAAGCATCATGTCAGAGAGCTGCTGGGCATCGACCGCCATGTAGTTGACGATCATCCCGACGCCGTGGGACTGTCGGGCAGAGCAGGAGAGGCGGAGGCCCTTCCGGTAAAGGGCGGTGATGAGGGTGGAGCGGATTAGCATCCCGAGCTTCTGGGAGTGGAAGTTGTACTGGTGGGAACAGATGACTTCGACGAATTTGGCGGCGAGGAGGGTGAGGCAGAGGTAGTAGCCCTCGTAGATGGATGACCGGTCGCCGGAGGCAAATGCAACGAATCGCTTGATGAGGATGGGGCCGACGTACATAACGCAGAGGCGGACGATGGCGAGGCAGGCGGTCAGAAGGAGGTGTGGCCAGAAGCAGCGGAGCAGAGTGGTGCGAACAGGGTGGCCGGATGTGACGGCGGGGCGAGGCCAGTTCTCGGCGAAGAGGTCGTAGAGCCGCTCGGCCCGGTGGTCGGGGGAGAGGGAGGGGACGTCTTTGAGCGTCAGAGGGGCTTTGTAGCCCTTGGCAAGGAGATGGTTCATCCAGCTCCATGTGAGACGGGAGAGGACGGAAGCGGTGGCATAGCTGGTGACGCTCGATTTCGGATCGGAATCTGGTGAGCCGGTGATACCGGCGACAATGGAGGTCGGGGAAGCGGCGGGAGGGAGGAGGTGGATGCCGTTGGAAGGGGAGATGGCGAAGAAGACGAGGACAGCGGAGAGTAGGAGGAAGATGAGGACGAGGATGTCATCGGGGAGAATGGGGGAAGAATAGGAGAGGCGGATGATGGCGGAGGCTGAGAACAGGGCGGAGAGGACGAAGGAGAGGAGCCAATAGAAGCGGAGGGTGAGGGGGTGGGAGACCGCGCGGAAGCGCTTTTCGTGAGCGATTACGGCTGAAGCGGCGAGGTGGGATAGGAATTGGAGGGCCAGGAAGAGGGACTGGGCGAGCCGAAAGGGGAAGGGGAGAGAGGAATCGAGAGCGGCGAGGACGAGGACGACGAGGAAGGCGCCGGAGAGGAACGAGGAGAGGACGAGGGGGAGCTTGAAGCGCCATGTGGTGCCGACGGCGGGGGATGGAGAGGGGCTTGGTAGGAGAGGCTTGGAGGCGTCGGAGTTGGGGTCGTCATCAGAGGGCCGCCGGCGGCGGACGAGGCGGGGGAGAAGCTTCTGGATGGCGAAGACGAGGAGGGTGAGGAGGAAGAGGAGGTCAACGAGGGAGAAGAGGGCGCGCTGGGGACAGGGGGAGAGGAAGATGAAGCGGACGGTGTTGCCAGCGGCGGCAGGGGAGCAGGAGAGGGCGGTGAGCCCCAACGACATATTCGCCGCCGCTGGTTTTCCGGCGGCGAAGGGGCCACTTCAGGATTCAGAGAGGGGAGAGAGAGAGAGAGAGAGAGAAGATGAGCTGGAGCCTGGCTTATGTGGAGCGAGAGAGAGGCGGCAGATGTGTTGCGCAGCTTCTAGAAGGACTGGGTTCTCATTTTAAAATTATTAGAAATAAAAACCACATATGTTGAATAATTTATTATAAATCTAAAACCTTATTGTGCAATTTCAAATTTTATTGTGCAAGTACAGTGTACTATTCAAATTATATATTAAATTTATTTTTAATGTGACATATATTTTTAAAATTTATTTTATGATGGAAACATATAATTCATAGAAGTGAAAATATATGTGTTACATCAAAAATATATTTAGTAACATACATATTCTTATACAGGGCAAATATAAAATCAAAAAATAAAAATAAAAATAAAAAGAATGAAGAGCAAGTGAAGCTTGGGCGTTTTCGTCCAACTGGCGCACGATGGGCAAAATAATTCACTGTGTGAGGCGTCGCAGCATGACAAAATTAGCAGCACGGTAGGCTGCAGCAGGATCCACCGTTCACAGCAAATCAAAATGACTAGGGAGATCAACGGCACCCGATGAAATTGGTGGGATCTCTTTCATTCAAGCCTGCACGTCACCATCCCTATAACCTCGTTTACCGCATGCAAAACAAGATCTACTGTCCAGTGATATTATACTTTAATAAAAGAGTAATTATCATGTTAGAACGGATTGACATATTAGATTTTCAGAAAAAATTCATTGCATAGTGTATGTTCAAGCGGGCACATGCACGACAGAAGAGTGCAAGTTCTTCACGTAGCTGCACTACTGTTCAACTAAGTTTCAGAACTTTAAGCTATTTATGGTCATTTTTCAGCTAGATATATAAACAACGGCACATTAATTTGAAATTAGCAATACACGATGTATTGCTAATTTTTTAAAACCTTTTTCACAAGTTGAAAAATGTGAACGCAATTTACGATCTTGCAACTGATGAATCAAGTTCACAGTTTGAAGAGTTGATGGATGCTAGTGAAGATAAATGCACAAATCTTAGTCATTAGGGTCGCGACAGTTGATCCGGTGAGCTCTCATTGAGGAAGGTAGAGAGAATCGGGAGAGCCGCGCATTCGCTCTGATACCATGAAGATAAATGCACAAATCTCAATAATTAGGGTTTTACTCTTTACATTATAATATATAGTTGTAGGGTTACAAAATGGACTAGATATATTTACAATATTACCCTTACAATAGATAATATACATAAATAGCTAGAACTTTACGGTTCAACGTTCTTATAGTTGTTCCTTGCATGTTTTCGAGCAAGTGAATTAGATATTGTTAATTAATTACAAAAAATTAATGAGAATAAAAAGATTCGCACAGCACGAATTAACTACAAGACGAGAAATTTTGACACCTCAATGTTCTTTGAAATTTAGTCACAGCTCGTTTGGTTCGAACTTTTTTTTTAGATATGAAAAAAAAATTATTTTATTTTTTAAATTTAATGAGAGAGAAATTTATTTTACTATTAGAAAGTATGTAAAATGTGAAATACTTTTAATTTTAATATTCGTATTTATATTATATATAAAATAACGCGCCGTTGCCGGGTCCCAAGTCCCGGATGAGAAACGCGGAGGGTTGCGTTAGGCAGTCGACAGCCAGCGTAAAACTTGTCGAATCAATCATGACATGAATCCTTTAGAAAATTGCGTTAAAGCTAGGGCGTTCCCTGGAAGCGACGCGCTGTATTGCCTGAATACAGTGAAAAATGAGCAAGGGCCGCTGCATCGGCGCCCGGGTGTAGTGAAAAATGAGCAAGGGTCCCCACATCATGGACGGATGCGGGTAAAGAAGCTAGTCCATCATAGTAGAACTCAAGTAAGTAGGATTAGATTAGGAACTTGGAATATAGGCAGCCTGACGGGCAAGCTAATGGAGTTGGTGGATATTATGATTCATAGAAAGATTAATATTTTGTGCCTGCAGGAAACAAAATGGGTTGGAGAGAAAGCTAAGGAAATTGATGGCCTAGGTTTTAAACTTTGGTACTCTGATAAGAATAAAAATAAGAATGGAGTGGGTATAATTCTGGATAAGAGCTTGAAGGATCATGTAGTGGAAGTTAAGAGAAATTGTGATAGAATTATGGCTTTAAAAATTATAATCAATGGAATGATTATTAACATTGTAAGTGTGTATGCTCCCCAAGTTGGCTTAGATGCGAGCACAAAGGAAAAATTTTGAAATGATTTAGAAGAGTTAATACAAGAGATACCTCAGGAGGAAAGATTATTTATTGGAGGAGATTTAAATGGACATGTTGGACGT
>JAEMOT010000212.1:89170-133542 GCA_019297695.1 Apostasia ramifera
GCATGAACTCCTCAAGCTTGCCCTGATTCAGCAGTTTCTCGAGCAAGATTCTGAGGCCTCGACAGCGGTGAAGCCTGTGCCCATAGTTCCCGTGGAACTCGCAGTAGTAGTTGGGGTCCACTCCGGGTGGCGGCGGTGGTTTGGGCCCAGTGGGCCGTACCCAACCCTGCTTGATGGTCGCCGCGTAGACCTCGGGGAGTGGCCTAGATAGGAGAAGTTTCGGAAGTCAGGTATGTCGGGGCCTCCCTTCTTCTCGATCACGAGGTCTAGCTATCTGTGTCCTCGTGATCGGGGGTTCGATACTCCGATGTTTCCTTTTATTCTTGTCCTGTCTCGCCCCGGAAGCAGCTGCGGGGGAGGATTCAGCATCCTCTAGGAGCATGAACTGACTGGCCCTAGCCACCAGCTCCGGATAGCTCCGAGGTTTGGCCAGTTGGAGGAATTTAGACAAGTCCCCTACCTTGAGCCCTCTCCGGAAGTTGTGCATGGCTACTGCGGGCTCTACATCTTCGGCTTCCGCTGCAGCGGCGAAGAAGCGGTTGGTGTAATCCCGGAGGTTTTCTCTTTCGCCTTGCTTAATGTTGGCGAGGACCATGTCGGATATGACCATACGGGTCCGCCCTATGAAACGGGCGATCAACTCCCACTTTAGATGCTCATAGGAGGAGATGTGACCCCGGGGCAGTTTGATAAACCAGGTGAATGCTGCCCCCTTCAATGTGTTGGCCAGGAGGTGACACCTAGTGGCTTCGTCCGGCCGGCGATATCGGACGGCGGCCTCAAACCCCTGCNAATTGGATGGAGAGCGGTGCAGCTTGTGGCACTGGTACAGGAGCTTCGGCCACCGCGGGAATCGGAGGGGGCGGAGCCGGGGCCGCTGCAGGTGGCGGAATCACCTCTGGAATCGCCGCAACCGGCGGAGGAGGAGCAGGGACCGCCGGCACCGGTGGGCAAGGTATAGGGACCGCCGGCACTGGTGGGAGAGGAAGTACAGCACAGACCGACTGAGTTTGTCTGAGGATGACGGCCTGTTGTGCCGTCAGGCCAGTCACCATGTCAGTGAGGTTTGCGAGCATCCCTTGGAGCTCTGAAACACGAGTGCCTCTGGAAGAGGAGGCAGATCCAGCGCGTCTTCGGGAAGTTGAAGTTAAGGCTCCGTCATCTGGCGCTCGGACAGAGGGTTCTCCTGCATGTACACTGCGGTGGGCAGAGTTAGTTTTGCGCGTTCTAGCCACCATCTTTCCAGGTCTCAATGAAAGCACCAGAAGATGTTGACGTAGGATGTGGGGATCCCAAGAAACACCGAAGAGAGAGAGTTCCGGGAGACGGCGGCGCGCAAAGGGGGGTGAACCTGTTAATGGAGGCTCAGGGAGAAGATTCAGTCCAAAGCAACCAGAAAAGCGCACAGAGATTTAAGGTGGTTCAGGGAGAAAATCCCCTACGTCCACCGGTCGGTCAGCGAAGGAGTTTCACTAATAAGAAAAAGATAGCCCTGAAGGCTGTACAATGTTCTTAAGAAAAGAAGAGGAAGAAAGGAAGAAGAAGAAGAAGAGAGAGACGGAGAAGATGAAGAGCTCCTCAGTTGGGGCCCTGATACAATGAATAATTGTTTTCTTTGTTCCCCGTTCTTCTGTTCATCTCTGGTATCTCTTCTATATCCTCCTCCTTCTTTTTGGCCGGGACTGTTCAGCGGTTTTTATAGCCGTTGACGTGCATAGCTCCACCCTGATTTTCCGGAGGAAAGGTGATGGATGAGCTCTGAACGCCGCTTGTCTGTCACTGGAGAGGTCCGCAGCTGTACGAGGAAGATAACATCCTTTAATGCTGGTACTTTTATGGGGGAGAGCGTCTGTACGAAAATCGGCGGGGTTAGGTGAAGTTGATTGTGACAGACGTTACCTCGTACCCTCAGGCCCGAGGTTACGAGGGATGATCTTGGAACGTCGTGGTCAATGGTTGAGTGAATCCTTGTGCCCGAGGTTTGACCTGGGTCAATAGTCCTGTAAAACTGGAAGCTGAGTCAGCAAATCAATCAATCAAGTACAGACCCGTCGGGCGCCACGCGTTCGGCCAGGATGCAGCGTAGGAACCACGTGTTAACAGCATTAAAAGAAAATTTATGACTTCAATTTGAAGAAGTAACCCTTTTATTACTGCTGACAGGCTCTTAACTCCAAAGAGCATGGCACCCCCATTTCCCTAAGCAACGAATGTTCGACATCACAGCTAATATCATCAAGCATCGTCGGAGTTGCTAATCTAAAGTGAATACCTCTCATTTATGATGTGCCCGCAAGTACAACTATTGAATTTTAGTGCGGATATATAAAGAGTTTCTTGGTTTATAATTTATTTGGAATGAAAAATGTAGCTGATTTTTATATTAAATATATATAAGATTTTGAAATAAACTAACTAGTGTGTTTGTTTGTAAGGTTAAATTTAAGAAAGTTAAAATTAAATTTGAATGAAGATATTTTTTTATTGAAAATTATGAATGATGTGAAATAAAGTTAGTTATTATATTGGGATATGTGAAGGATGTGATATAAAGTTAGTTATTATGTTGAAATATGTGAGAGATGTGATATAAGTTAATTATTATTTTAGTAATATGTGTAGGATGCGAAATAAATTTAATTTTTAATATTAAATTTTATGTGTGATGTGATATACCTGATTAAAATTAAACCAAATTAATTTTAAATTCTAGACAAATAGTAGAAAATTTATGCAAGTGACCTTTTATCCTTAAAATAATACTCATAAAACACCAGTTCAAAAATAAAATGTAAAACAGTAATATTTATTATTCAATATAAATCATTTTAAATGCGAAATTAATAATATTTTTATATAAATCCTTTTTTAGTTTTTAAGAATAAAGTGTCTTTGTGGGTAAGGCAGTTAAAATTCTATTTGTTTGTAAAATTAAATTTAATAAAATTAAAATTAAATTTAAATAGAGATAATTTTTATTAAAAATTATAAATAATGTGAAATAAAATTAATTATTATATTAGAATATGTAAGAGATGTGATATAAAATTAATTATTATATTAAAATATGTAAAAAAATGTGATATAAATTGATTATTATTTTAATAATGTGTGTAAAATATAAAATAAAATTAATTTTTAATATTAAATTTTATGTGTGATGTGATATACTAAATTAAAATTAAACTAAATTAATTTTTAACTTTAAAACAAACGGAGCCTAAGGAGTAGATATAGATCACAATACGAAAATATCAGTTTCAACCATTTCGAAAATTTAATTTTTTTATATAAATTATTTAAATTTTATAAATTTAATAATTATTATTATTAATATTATTTTTCAAAGAGAGATAAATTTTAAACTGGCATATCACATCACATAAAATTTAATATTAAAAATTAATTTTATTTCACATCCTACACACATTATCAGAATAATAACTAACTTATATCACATTTCTCATATATCCCAACATAATAACTAACTTTATATCATATTTCTCACATATCTCAATATAATAATTAATTTTATTTCACATCATTCATAATTATCAATAAAAAAATATCTCTATTTAAATTTAATTTTAATTTTATTAAATTAAATCTTTCTAACAAACAGGTCCTTAGGCCCTGTTTGGCGTGAGAATCAAATCAGAACGAAACTGATACTAATTTAAAAAATAATAATAATAAAAAATAAATGTTTAATTATTTTACATAAATTTTAATGTAAAAAAATATTATTTTACTTCACATACTCAGTAGTCTTCAATAAAAAAAATTAATTTTATTTTACATCCTAGATCAAAATACTCAACTCAAATATTTTGGTTTAGGATATGAAATAAAGTACATATTTTTATTGAAAATTATTGAGTATATGAAATAAAATAATATTTTTTTATATTAAAATTTGTGTAGAATGATTAAAAAAATTATTTATTATTATTATTATTATTATTATTGTTTTTTAAATTAGTATCATTTTAGTCTTAATTTAGTCCTCGCACCAAACAGGACCTTAGTGTGATTCTTCTGCCCAAGGTTGAAGGTGGAGATATATACTCAGTAATTAATATTGAAAATTTGATGCCTTCCTCCATGATAAATGAAGAATCCCACAAGATATTACCCCTGATGGATGACCTCAGTTTGGGAACATAAAAGCAACTCTAAAAACACACTGTATTGAGAAGATGACAACTAAAAGGCAAGGCACGAAATCATCTTTTCAAATAGAGAGAAAGGAACAAATGTCATTACCCGCGAAGTGGTTCAATTAGGAGCATGGCAAATCTAAAAGTTTCCGCATCTCACCTCCAATGCTCGAAGAAACCTGTTCGAGACAAACAGCTTGCGTTAATTCAAGGGACTTAAAATTCTTCAAAAAAAGCGACGTATGATCAAGAGAACAGTGCAAAACTTCGAAAAAACAAATACTAGAAAATTTGAGGAGGAAAAGGAAATCTCAAGGATACATTCAGACGTCTTAAGGAGGAGCAGATTACCATTATGAGGCTTAGAGACATTAAATATACAAGATGAGATCATATCTTAGCACCAAAAAAGTACTCCCACAAAGGCTCAACACGAAGATGGCCTAACAACTCGAGAAGAAGATTGGTCAATTAGGACGATACAATCAATCAGATTGTGGGCCGCCCATAAATGTAAAGATCTAGGCGCCATAACTGTACCGACCCAGGATTAGTGGAGTCGGTTGTGCCAGAAAGTAGTGGAGCCAATTGAGCTTAAAGCACGAGTTGAACAGGCACATCTACAGGAAGTATAGTTATAGCACGGATACCCGTGATTTTTTTCTTGTACATAGATAATCTCTTGGTGGGGGAGGATACAGATACTACCAAGATATTTGGTTAATAATATATGGAATTCTGATCCCATGCCTCTATTTTACCTCCTGAGACCATTGTACTCAGAGGAAAATGATGCCATCATTCAACCAAGGTAAGTATGGATTTCCTCACTAAACTAAATACTGGTTTAGAGCTAGCATGGTCAGTATGAGTAGAGATATCATCATCAAATGAATGATCTTGATGAGGTCTTAGGTACTGATGTAAAATTGTTTATGCATCAAATAGAAAACATAGCAGAGCTCCAGTCATTTTAATACAAACACAACAATACTATAAAAAGGTCCTCAAATTTGTTGGAGTGCAAGAAAAGGAGATCATCAATCAAGATTAATAAGAAAATAAAAAACTGGGAATAACAAGAGTAAAACTGCAAATGATGTAGGTATACTACATTATTTGGATTCTATCACTGAGGTTTGGCTCATCTTTCATACATCTATATTTTTTTAGTTGTTTCGCCACAACGATTTTGGAAACCCATGTGAAGTGATTCATAAAACAAAGATCTATGTGAAAAACAAGATAAATCTCTACAATCTAGATGTAATTTACCCAATATCTCATAAATATCACCCTATGAAGCACGGACACGACACGAGGACACGGGACACGACACGACACGATACGACGACACGACGATTTTCCAAAATATAGAACACGGACAAGGCATGACACGCCAAATACAATAATAAAATTAACAATTTATACTTAAAATATATATATATATATATAATATAATACAAATTTAATTTTTAAGTATAAACAACTTGTAAGTAGCATTGAAGTCTTATAGAATCAAAATGAGAACTTGAGAACAAACGTGGTTGGCATTAAAAAAATTTGAGATATAAATTTAGGCTTCACTTCGAATAAGAGAAAATACAATTTTTCTTATTAGGACAATCACAGTGAACACGACAATAAGAGAAAGTAAGAGCTCTCGGTGTTGAAGATGAAAAAAGGATAAAAGTGAAGCTAGAATTCTAAACTTTTTGCGATTGGTTCATATTCGTAAGACTTAAGAGCAACAAAAGAGGAAAAATTTTGATTTAACTTGGTTAACTTGGAATTTTGACTTATATTAGGTAAACTTTTAACAATAATAAAAGATGTATTTTTAATTTTATTAAATAAAATTTTAACGATAATAAAAAATGAGATAGATATATCCATAAATTTTATTAAAAATATATAATATTAAGAAATAAATTTAACATTAATATTAAATATATTCAATTCTATCTTATGTATGCTAAAATATCCTGTATCTCTAAAGTATCCTAAAAGTATCTCAAAAGTATCCTAGAAGTGTCCTAGGATGTCCCAAAGTGTCCTCGCGTATCTAAAAAGTGTTCTTTAATTTTTTTTAATATTATTTTATTAGGACACGTCATGTGGCGTGTCCGACACGATGTCCTCGCGTGTTCTCGCATGTCCCAGAGTGTCTGTGTGTCCGACACGGACACAGGGTAGTACTTGAAGTGTCCATGCTTCATAGATACCACCATGAATTGCAATAGGCATTTTTAATTGCAGTTAAACGGGAATAAAGGCAAATTATTTTACTTATGGTAAAGAAAACTGCCATTTAAAAGTTTATAACAAGGCAAAAATATATCTTAAATATGTGAGAAAGAAACCAAATAAAAACCTTACAAAAAACCACATAAGTAGCAATTTGAAGAAATGGTTTTCGAATAAGGTTAACCTGTTAGAGAAAAAGAATGAAATGCATTTCATACTTATAATTCGAGGATTATTTAACAAAAATCTTCATCAAATCAAAAGATAATGAACACAAGCAGCGTATCGAGACTTTAACAATTCACATAATGAAATCATGTAAAAGAAAGAAAACCATGTATAAATATGTGCATTCTCTCTCTCTCTCAGTGTGGATCTTCACCTCCAGCTATTAGTCAAAATAAACAAAAACAGGGATTAGTAACCTTCACAAATCTAAGATTAATGGAATGATTTGTGATTACTGTTCATAGTTGGAAATAGAATAGCAAAGAATACACTGACAAGGTAAAGGCATATATGTATCTATAATATGAATATATAACACTATTGAAGGGGAATATAAAACATAGATACACCAAAATAATTTAGATAGAGGTTATACATAAATTTCCAGGAAAAACGAAAATTAGCACAAACTGTAGCATGAATAGGAAAAATTGATGGTAAATGATTCATTAAAAAAATTGAGATAAAGCCAATAATTACAACAGTTGAAAAAGTTAGAATAAGATCCAAGGTTTTAAAGGTAAACAGTGATCCCATCAGAGGTGGATACTAGTCAGATCGATGACCCTATGTAGTGCAATGAGAAAAGGAGCTAAGGTAGAATGATTCGTACTTCTGCCACTGCCTTTAACACTAACTCCACCCTTACCACCTGAACCCTTGCCGTCTTCTGAACCCCTTCCAATGCCTTTAGATTGCCTGCCAGGCTGCCACCAACATCTTCTTTACCTCTTCCTCTTCCCCGGCCTACCCCAGGGGGCTTCCTGTCTGCATAAATCATAAAAGAAGTTTGAATTAGCTAATTCATACACCAAATTCCTGCCATTGTGATCCTATCTACCTACATGTATGTACATCAGATCAATGCTTGACAATTAGGGTAACACAATACACAACACAGGCAAAACTAAAACTACACAAAAAAAAAATCCGTAAGGTAATACCTTGATTAATTTCTGCAAAAGATTTTTAAAAATTTAACTTTTTGGACTTCATTTGTTGTCTTGCTATCTGTCATTCTTCATTGTTTGTCATGGAAATGTTTGTTCATATGCAATTATCTTTGCATAATGATATATGTATTGAAATATGCAAAAGTACATGATAATTAAACACAACGAAATATTTCTTAGCATCTTTATTAAAGTAAAATGAAATTCACTATAATGTTTCTCAGAAAATAAATAATAGGCTCGACAGATCTTATAAATCGCTATGTTGAAAAAGCTAACCTACCATTACCTCTCCTCAACATATTACATCAGAGTTCATGACAAAGGCACGCTAAACTGAGTGAATCACCTAAACAGTAAATAATTATTTCTTTTCATACAAGCATATCAGACTGCCTCTATTGATAGAACAAGAAAAATTTTCAAGGAAAATTTACATGCCACTAATATTTAGCTATTTTATATATTTGACATTTAAATTTTTAATATTATATATTGGTCACAAAAATAATATGAAAATTACAATTCATGCCTAAAAATTGTGGCATGTATGTAATAAAAATTGTAATTTTCATATGATTTTTGGTCAATATATAATATTAAAAAATTTAGATGTCAAATATGTAAAATAGTTAAATTTTAGTAACATGTATGCCATTGCCTCAATTTTCAAGCATCTCATGGCACCACACAATTCCCTAATTATAGGAGAAAAACAGATGGTTATGCATTATCTGATCGGGTTTTGTTCGTTTCTTCTTGAACCTTGTCGATAACCTGGACCAAATGTCAAAAACAATGACCAATCAATAATACAAGAAGAAAAAAAAAAAAAAAATAATACAAGAAGAAAGTAACATCGAGACCAATTATGCTAATAGAATATTTTAGTACATTACGATATAGTGGTCCGTATTCTTAACTAGAAAGCAGTATTTTGACATGAAAAATCATATTATTATACATAATTTAAAGAATGTAGTCATATCATTGGTAAAGAAATATCGATCTCATTGACTTTAATCAGAAGTTCATATATTCAAATATAGTGCACACTTTTGATGATTTTCAGTGGACATGACTACATAAACAGCTTAGGACTAGCAAGATTGACAATAGTTCACAAAAAAACAACGGTTGCTAGCTGCAGGATTATATGACAAACAAGATTGAACACTTGAACACTACTTAATTTCAAAAATGGTCCACGTTCAACTTTGTGCATTCTATATTGATTCCATCCTTTGTGCAGCTTCCACGTATACAATGTCCACAACATACCAAGAAAACAAGTGAACAACAAAATCACATGTCAGACAGAAGACAACTCAGATGCCATAGCTATTCTCAGGATTTTCATACATGAGAAATCACTATAAACTATGATCCCTTGAGAGAAATATACAAATAACACATGCAAGAAAAAAAGAGTGGAATTTATAAAAAAAATCATGCCACAGGCTTGTTTATACAGAAATGCATTCCTCATACGCATCTGAAGTACATAACAAATAACAAAGAAAATATGAAGTAGAAAATTTGAATAAAAGTATAGCTTTGAAAAATGGGGATGCTTGATATTACTGTCTTTGGTTCTTTTACACTTCAGTTAATGGAAGAGAGGTAATTGTGATCTTCGAGAAACTTAGATAAGCAGGCTGCCAGACATTCAATAAAATGCACGACCAATAAAACATTGCAGCAGAAGAGACAAAACACTAAGGACGAACAACAGGAATATATATAAATCTCCAAATACAATTGGAACAAAACCAGTGATGATAATTTAAGAGAACTATGCTCATGGAAAATATAAGGGACATCAACAGACGTCATTATCCAAAAGTAAGATCACTTTATATGTTCTAAAATATTAATCAGCATCTACCTTACCCTTTTTCATTACACACTTCTCCATTTTCTATAGCTTTTTGAGTTTTCAAATAAGAAAATAATGCAACACCTAAATCAATTTTTTTCCCTCAGCCATTTGACATTCTATAGACTAATTTTATGAATTCCAAAAGATATTAATATAGCTCAGAGACCAAGCACCAATAACTAGATTCATAGACATTCCCCATATGCCAGTAGGTAGGCGTGGCTATCAGACTAGATCTACCCGAAACTAGTCCGATAAATCCGGTCTAGATTCGGAACTAGCTCACTCAATACCAGTTTTGGGTGGAACTGGTCAAGTGGAAGGACTGGTTTGGTCCACCCACTCAAACCTAATAGAATTAGTGGTTTCGATTCTACCAGGAACCAGATTGGAACTGATTCCTGGAAGTAGGTCAGCCCTTTGGACTAGCCCCCTTTATTTTTTTAAAATTTTTAATAATAACGTAATGGGCTGTTGGTAGCACAACGACCGATTGCACTGGTTCGTTGGGATTAGAGGTGGGCATGGGTCCCCTAAAAAATAAGAGCTTGGGCAATAAATTGAGGCCTAATCTTTTATTTTCACCAAATCGACTAAATTCTGGACCAGGTTTGGACATAACAATATTGACCCGACTCAAACATAAAAATATTTTCCATTAATGTATTTTTTTATAAATTATAATTTATATCATACTTTAGTTTTTTTATTTAAATTATTTATTGTTTGTAATTCTAAAATATAATGTTTATTTATTTATTTTAGATTTATCTAGCTTAAAATATTTAATTTTAAATGTACTCATGACATTCATACTATAAAATAGTTTTAGTAAAATAATGATAAGTTTGTGCTAACATTAAAAGCTATGAAACTTAGGCTCTGTTTGACATTGTTGTGCTGTATGAAAAAGTGTTGTACTATATAGCTGTATAAAAAGTGTTGCTGAATAAAGCTGTTTTATATGTTTGGCAAACTGCTGTTAAAAACTATCATAAAAATCAGAACTGTTTGGTTAAACTGCTTTGCAGTCTAAAATATTTTTATTTTTGACTAAATTAAACATTTAATTTAAGTAATTTTTATTACATATATTCTATAAATGTATAATAATTAACCCATTTTATTAAATAATTAAATTTATGTGACATTAACTTTACAATATATATATTATATTATTTTTATAGTTTATTTGCATATTAGTTGTAAATTTTTTAAATAAATAAAATTTATTTTATATATTTTAATTATATCTGCTATGAGTTAAATTTTGTACTATTATTTTTTTTTTACAAAAAATTAAATCAACTATATAGTATATGTCAAAAATATGAAAAATCGTATACACCAATAATAATTTTTTAAATTTTTTTTGCTAAACTTTAATTTAGGTCAGTTTTGGGTTTTATGGTTTAAAATTTAGGATTTAAAATAATGTTATGGAAATTTCTGTACATAAATAATTAGAGCAAAATCACTGTTTCAAAAAGCTATTTTTTTCATCTTTTCTTTACAGTTGTTTTTTAGCTTTTTAAAAGCTGAAAACGTTTTAAAAGTTATTTTACCAAGTACAATTTTTAACTTTTAGCTATATGAAAAAGTACTTTCTTATACCAAAAAGCTTTACCAAACGCAGCCTTAATGTATCCTGAGCCGACCTAACTTGACCCAAGGTTGGACATGGACGAGATTTATTGGCTCGAGCATTAATTTTGGCTTGACCCAACCCGATTCTTGAATTGAGCTTTAAGTGATTCAACCTGATCCGATTCGATCAATGCCCACCTCTAGTTGGGATAGCCAACGATCATTTAAGGGGGGTAAAAATATACTTATATTTTTTTAGCATAGTCTTCTCAAATCTTGATTTTAAACTGCTCGGAATTGCATCGACTCAAATCATGTTTGAAGTTACATAAGGTATACATGATTTATTAAGGGTGGTAAAATGCATTAAGGCACCTAAGGCTAGAAAAAGAATGCAAATTGGTCCCAACTTTAAAATGTTTGCAAGCGAGTCCCCTCAGATATCAATTAGCACTAAAATTTGGCCCCCACTATTATGCCCCTGTTAATATCAACTTAAACGACAATTTTGCCTCTAGATATTTTTGCGGCAATCAAGGTGCACATAGTTGTGTGTGTTTTTCAAAGCCTTCTTTTTTCGCCAAGACTCCATTGGACTTCATTTGTACTCTTTATCTCCCCCTTTTCAACAACACCGAAGAGTTTAATCAATTATTTTGTCAATAATCGTAAAGTTCACAGAAGACTGACAATCCAGTGGGAATCTCTCTCCATTAGTCCTGTGGTAATCGTTCAACCCTCTGTCCTCTTTCGTTGAGAAGTTACATTAATCACTGCTTGTTATTTTGGGTTTTCTTCATTGAGCTCCTCCACAAAATTTCTGCACCTTATTTGGAACTTCTAAAATACATATTTGTCTTAGCTTAGTTCTTATTTAGTACATCAATCATACCATTATCATGTTAGAATCATTTATTGACGAGTTTTGGACTTTCTATTGCTCAGTTTTAGGTTTTTTTGGGAAATATTAAATATTTGTATGCTCTAATTCTTCTTCCAAATGCATTTTTTTCTTGTTCATGAGCTTCAAAAATGTCGTTAGATTCTTGAACTGTATTTCGAACTACATCCGGATGTACTTGGATATTTTGTAAATTTTTCTTTAATGTCTAATTAAGTATATGTGGTTTCTATTTTGCAAATATTCAAATTGTACAATTATTCATTTGACAAAATTGTCACCAAGTGATTGATACATGAGCTATGAAGCACCGATACTTCGTGGAGCCTAACGTATCCGTATCGTATCCGTATCGGATACCGATACTCCCCGATACTCCACCGATACGTATCCGATACGCCACGTGGTGTATCGATTTTTATTTTTAATTTTTAAAAATCCGATACTCGACCGATACTTGCCCGATACTTCCCCGATACTTGCCCAATACTTACCCGATACTTTTCGATACTTCTAATTAAAGAAAAAAATGTTGAAACAGTTGGTTTGGCCTACACGATAAAAAATAAAAAATATATTATACATAAAACACAACTCATGCATAGACTGAAATAATAAAATTGAGAGATATACTGAACTCACACAATTGCGATTACAAAATGCTTAATGCACGCTAGTGTTTCGACAATAGAAAAAAAATTTGATATTTGCAAGTAACTGTATTATCAAGTTTTTCTATATCAACCATACTACCTTTGCTTCTGTTAGACACCGATCACTTTCTTTTTACTTTAATCAAAGCTCATATTATGAAAACGATAGAATTTTAATCTTTTTTATTTTGTTTATTTATTTAATTAACACTCAGAGAGAGAAGAGCATATATCTACTTTAACTAGATTAGTATATATGAGTTTATGTCACATTATCTATGTTATTTTCAATTATATGTCGTTTGCATTGAGCTAATTAATTTAAATCAGATTTAAATTAAAACTGAAACTAATTTACTGAAATATATTTAAACTCTCATCTCAGTTAGATGATCTATGATAGGTTGAAAGTAATTAAATAAATTTAAAATATTATTTTAATTTTAAATTTTTTAAACTCAATAGTTGTTGAAAGATATTTTTATTTTTTGTAGTTCAATTGTCTAATATTTTTTTAGTGATGTTTAAAAAAATATAATTAATTTAAAAAAAAAATTAAAAGATAGTTTTGAAAATTATAATAACAAAATGTATAAGCTAGTATAATCTACCATAGATTTATATCTTAAATATGAGAATATTTGTATTATACATAAATATAACAGCCGTATCCTACTTTTTTTAAGTTTTACGTATCGTCGTATCCGTATCGTATCGTATCCGTATCGCCGTATCGTACTCGTGCTTCACAGTACATGAGTAATTTGTGTGGTCAGACTTAGCTATAAAGTCAGATATTAGAGTCTTAACTTCAATGTCCATACTCACACGTTGCTTATATTAAACAAAAAGAGAAATATAATGAAATAAAAAATACAATGCAAATTATGTAAAATAATCAATAAAATATCCTAATCTAAATCATATTTGATATTAAGTTAATGAGAGATGAAAATGCGAATAATATTTTTAGATGTATAATCATCAAGATTAAATAACAAGTTATTTAGATTATACACAAAATTTTTCGAAATTATAACTTCATGATAAATCAGCTTTTTAAATCTCACAAGTTAAATTATTTTAAAGTTAAAATTAAATTAGATTGATGATAAATAAGAAACTATCACTTGATTAGGGTAGTTGAGCTTAATTCAACAGATCAAATTCGAAGTTTAGAAATTAAGACAAATATCTCACATTTAAATCTAAAAGTAATTTACTACCAACTTTAAGTTTACGATAACACAATTAGAGCTAAACCAGATAATTGAGTAGAACAAATAATTCTATTGAGAATAAATAATCAGTGATTAGTTGAATTTGATTAGAAATTATATCAATATGAGTAGTAGAAGTCCAACGCGAGGTTGATGGGCTCAAACATGATGACGATGCCACGGGAGGTGCTGCGCTCAAGCTAATGAGTGGCGTGAGGCGAAGCAAACGAGTCACAAACAAAGCCAAGGAGTGGTTGGTGGAGCCGGCAGACAGAGGAGCCTAGGTAAACAACAGAGGGAAAGCTGGAGCGGATGTGCGGGTCGCATGCGAGGTGCTAGAGGCGAACGCTCGTCGGAGGTTCTCAAACGCGAATCAGGTGGTTCAAAGAAGGCAGGAGATGAGAAAAGATTTTTTTTTAATAAAAGTGGATAACTATGTTATTTAAGGATTCTCATCAAAAACTAATCTCATATTTTCCTTCACCAGAATATCGACCCCTTAACCTGGATCTAGGCACTTAGAAAACTTTGAACCTATTTCATTAATTAATAATAACCAACTAATACAATACTAAGCAATTTCTTTATATAGAGAGATCCCATAAAAATTTTGAAAATAAAATATTAAGTGCAGAAAATAAAATACCAAATAAATTTAAAAAATATAGAACTAATTCTATTACAATAAAATAAAATCAACTCCAAATATGACGAATCTTCAAATCTCTCAAACTAGCTCTAAATCTTCATCAAATCAAATCAAATCTGAATATAACTAATATGAAAATCTCCAATTAGTTCTAATCTATTTGAATTTTGATATAATTGTAATTGTTAGATTATGTTAATCCATGTTGCCATCATTAATACACCAACATATTCTGAATGCTGCATTACACAGATGATGATTTGATCGGAAAACTTTCTATGAGGGTAGGGAACACAAATATTAGACATCAAAAAGTTGGAAGTACAGAATAATAATTGGCATCATACAGAGCACCTCATCTGGAACTCTAAGGTATTTGATAGTGTTCCCGCGTATATAACACTCAGGTATCCTCCAAAACCGGTCTCCTTCCTGCAGTCCATCCAAAACTGAATAAGAACTTTCAAAGGAGACAATGGGGATCTTACGGTATCAGGCATAAACTGATTTACCTTCGAAGTACAAATAACCTCCCTTAGATGAATATTCATCCAGGTGTCGCAATTGACCAAATGCCCGTTATAAGTTTCGCCATTCTTCAACTCCACAAGCTGCCACACAAAACGAAATCCTCAGGGAGGACGAAAGCAACACGAAAGCACTAAAACACCATGTATAGTACCAGCCAATATCAATGGGTTCTCAAAACCCTAACGTTGTCCTCACCATAGGATGCCCTTGGGTCGTCTTCAGAAGTGAAAGCGGAAGCTGTAAGGCGGCATCAAAAGCAACAAAAAAAAAAAAACAGAATTAGGCTAAAATACTAAAAACCCTAACTTCATTAGTTATGGAAATCAAAAATACGACGCAACTGCGCTTACCATCTTCTTCTTTGATTGTGGTGTTCCATGCTAGCTGAAGGATAACACTGCAGTAACGAACGGAGCTCAGGGGGAACCAGAATAGCAAGCATATCGATTCCGGGAACGACGCCGTCGCCAAAAGTCGACTCCAATTAGTACTTGGAGTTTTGGCTTGGGGCGTTAAAATTATCGAAACTCAAAACTCATGATTTGAAAATTTTGAATCGAATTATGAGCTAAAAATTTTAGCTCAAAATTTATTTTAAATTATCTTTAACTCGCTCAAAATATAATTTAATTTAATTCAAAATTATATATATAATATAAATAATATTGATATATAATAATAAAGAGAAGATCCTTTTTATATTTCATTATTAAAGAGATATTTTAATTTGATATTATATTTATGTTATGTTATCTAAATATAATTTTTTAATTTATAATTTTATAATATTTTAAAAAATTATTTAAAAATATTATTAAATTAAATAATTATTATTTTTAAATAACATAATATTATATTAAATTAACATTAAATCTAATGACTCCCAGTACTTTTAAATCTAAAGCCAGGGATAGATTAAAAAAACTCTCTCTTCTTATTTAAAAAATAAAAAAAATTATTTATATATATATATTATATATAATTAGATTTAATATATTAATTTTTTATAATATTTTAATGAAAATCTTAATTAAATTTTTTTCACAAACTCAATTCAAATTATATTTATTATGAATTAAATTTCTGCCTTTCTTTTTAAATATTAGATCAAAACAAATAGTTATGATTTAAAATGATTGAATAAACAAATATATTTATACATAAAATTTACATAAAAAATCAAAATTTTTTCAAAAATCAGATTAATTTAGCTTAGAGGGAGCTTAAATCAATAACAAATAAACCAAACCTAACTCGAATCGAAATCGAATCAAGCTTTTCTCATTCATTCTTTGAATCAAATCAAGAACGAATCAAAAACTTTTAATTCAATCTTGAATCGAAATCAAATATAAATATTTTCATTAATATTTTATATTTATTTCATATCATATACAAATTTTAATATTAAAAAATTAACTTCATCTCACATCCTATACAGAATTTAACAACAAAAATATTATTTCACATACAACATAACTCTTAATAATAAAATAATTTTATTTCATATCATAATATTAAAATATTTTTTAATTTTTAAAAAACTTAAATTTCTTCTAAACATATTCCAACCTACCTAAATTCTCAATACTTCGTACAACAGGCCAAGTTTTTTTATTTTTTTATTTTTTTTACTTCCTGAAGTATTTTCAGAAGTTGAGAGGTGCAATGATAAAATAGATAATATCATAAATATGATTCGAGCATAATAAATAAAATAAAAAATACATTTAATGTATTATGATAATTTTTTTTAACTTAAATAAAAAGTAAAATTTATAGAATAATAATAAGTTCGTCAGCATTATATGATACAAAATACTAACCTACAAAGCAGAAGCATTCAAATAAAATAAGAATGCTAAAATAAATAAATTTATAAAAATACGTATATTCACGAGAAGATCAAAGTAGCCCAATTGAGAACAAATTTAGAAAGAATCAACATAGACGATTTATACATACAAATTATAAGTTGATAAAACTCCAAAAAAATAAAGAGAAAAAAGAAAAACTAAATAAAATATGACAATAAACTATAAGAAATGATCGTCCATATATAAAACTAAATATGAAATAACTATTTAATAGAGTGCAGTGAAAACAAATGATTTATGTAATTAACTCTACCTAACGAGATAAAACCTTAGTTATTATTATTGTTGTTTGTCGGCAAGGACAGACAAAATAACAGCCTTCAAAGGAGATGAAAAAAATTCTTCAAGTTGCTTCTTTTGATTTCTTTGGAGTAAGAATACTTTCATGAGTGAATCTCCACACAATATTGATCATCAGCAACTTTAGCGGAGTTAATTGAGTAATATGTTCTAGTGTTTTACCTGTTTGGTACGAGGACCAAAATGATACTAGTTTAAAAACAATAATAATAATAAGTAAATTTTTTAATCATTCTAAAATTTGAAAAAATATTATTTTATTTTACATAATATTTTTTAATAAAAATATCAACTTTATTTCACATCGTAGACCAAAATACTCGATTTTCATATTAGAGAGAAAGAGAGTTAATTTTCAATAATTTTGAGTATTTTGATCTACGATGTAAAATAAAATTAATATTTTTATTAAAAATTATTGAGTATGTGAAGTAAAATAATATTTTTTCATATTAGAATTTATGTAGAATAATTAAAAAAATTTATTTATTATTATTATTATTATTATTTTTTAAACTAGTACTATTTTGATCCTTGTGCCAAACAGGTTAACACCTTAAAAACTAGGGTAGGTATAATTCAAAGCATTTCTACTTGTGGTTATTTCCTTTCTTATAACCTATACTAAAGCTTCTTAAAATGAACAAACAATCTAAGTATACAAAAAAAATAGGGATAATTACTTATATGCCACACAATTTAATTTTATTTATGCTTTACCATCCATTCTTAGTTAATTACGCTATGCATACTCAAAACATTATAAAATCTTACACACACACATTTTAATTTATTTCTATTATAATGAGTAATCATAATTTTTCAATAACTAAACTATAATTAAATTACAAAAAATCTGAGTCGTTCATCATATTATTTTAAGAATATTTAAATATATNCATATTAGAATTTATGTAGAATAATTAAAAAAATTTATTTATTATTATTATTATTATTATTTTTTAAACTAGTACTANGTTTAGGTGACAGCAAAGGAAGAAGACATCGGCGACGTGAATTGATTTTAGGACAAATCAGTGCTTTAGTGTGGTATTGAGGATGAGAAAAATATATATCATTAAGAGTAAAAATATAATTTTAATGATTTACTAACAGAATATTTTTTTTTTCAAATAGATTTTGATTAAGTTTTAACTCAAATATGTGTATGTAAGATTTTATAATGTTTTGAGTGTGCATAGTGTAATTAATTAAGAATGAATGGGTAAGGCATAAATAAAACTAAATTGTATGACATGTAGGTAATTATCCCAAAAAAATAAGAACAATCTAAGTATACATGCTTCATATAAATTACATACTAATGACTCTACAGTAACTTCACAAATAGGTGTGAAAATTATGCATTGACACCTCAGTTAAAGTCCATCATCATCATCATCATCATCATCATCATCATCTATGAACATACTTCTTCTTGTATTCCACTATATCAAAAAATTGACCATAGGATCCATTTAAATGTAGAAGCTCTACCATTAGACATGTCAGCATGATCAACACCATACATTACACAAAATTGCTGAAGCATGTAGTTCTTGCAGCAGTAAACTGACAAAAAGACAATGTAAATTGAATGAAATGCCAAGTCTTAATATAACCAAAGCACAGCTCAAGTAAATATATCTAAATTTTTTGCAAAAATAGAGTTAACAAATTCAGTTTTCTATTAAAAATGGAATTGTCCAGAATAAAAAGGTGGCAAACATGCCTTCATGATATCCAATTAAGTTCCAGCATACAACTTAAAATGTCAAATGACTCCATACAGATAAATGCCTGGTAAATAGAAAAATGTACACTATGTATTTGATGTGTGATGACAGACTAACGAAACACAGTGGGAAAGAACAGTATTGTACAGAAGTGAGCAGCTTGGAAAAGGCCTTATCATTCAGAATTTTCAGCATTAGCGATTCATCATTGTCCCGATGTTTTGTTGTTGTATGCACAAACTGCTCACATTTCCATCCTGCATTCAAGTTCTAAAAACATTAAAAAAAAAAAAAAGCAAAAGTTTGTTGCTTAAATGATACTGAAATGGTAGAAAGTGTGAATGTATTAAGTTGATTGTCTAAAAAGATCTGGGAAAAAAGAATGAAGCCCTGAGGGAGAAGAAAAGGGGTTCTATTTACCTCGACCTAGTCTAACTTCGGAAGAGAGTTGAGCAAAATCAGAAAAGAGATCATAAGCTTAGTAGGGAGTGGAATGCATATCAAGAATCAGAATATTTGATTAGTATGACATACATACCTCAATATATAGTAATTCGTTCAATTGTTTTTGAAAAGAGAGCAACACAAGGAACCGTTGATCCTTCAAAATACACTGAGATTCTGATGAAAGGAATAACCGCATAGGATCGTGAATAGTTAGAGCTCAGCCTGATCTTCAATCAAATTTAAACTTATTTTGAGTATTTTCACGTTGAGCTTCAGGCTATAGCCACCATACCCTCAACTCAAAACTAACAATCCAAGTTCAATTTGAAGCAAGAATTGTGTTGTGAAAGAAATTCATGGACATACAATATAATAAGTCAAAAGACAAGTCTACATGTGGCAGATTTGATGAGGCTTAGGCTTCCGCTTGTGTGTAGCCTAATTCTGAGAGCCAACAGAAGTAAATGTTTGCTTCTTTTTGCTTAAAGAACATTTACAAACATGCCGCAAAAATCTATGTACACTTGAAGTGCGTAAATATTATGATTGGGAAACACTGTTATCTTATATAGAGGCCTCGTCTAAAATAGTTGGCTACCGGATTTCAAAAGTTCAGATTTGGTTGAGTTCAACTCCAAAATAATAATAGTCGCCTTTGCAGAAGGCCTCAGTATAAAAACTAAATATCATTCAAAGATCAGATTTTACCTGAATGGGAACAAGTTGTTGGTGCAGCTGCTGATCTTGAGCTGGTATATAAGGCTGGGGTTGAGATAACCTGTAGTAAGGCTCCTTAAGTTCAAGTTTACCAGTGGATGACTGTAGAATTCCACCCTGATCTGCACCAGCACCCCACATTTTTGCTGTAGGTAGTAATTTAGAAATGTGTCACGAACTATTACAATTTCAGAAAACATCTGCAAATGAGATGTTAGATTTGAGTCAAACCTGACATAGTCAAATTAATAGTATAACTCTGAGCGCTATGGGCTACCAAGTGAAGTCTTCCAGTAATTTCTTGTCCAGCCATAACATAAATAGGCTGGGAGAGAACACAGCGCAGCTGATACCAGTGCGTTGTAGGGGATCCAGGAGCCGTTGTAAGCCATCTTTGAACAGAACTGGTAATTTTGACCACAGTTCACATGATGTAAGCTTGATCATGCCAACAATATTTTCCATAAAGTTGAAGGCTGTTACCTAAACTATACCCAACAGTAAATTCAAATAACTTCATGCTTAAGATGATTCATTTAGACTTAAAAAAAAGGCTTTCTTCAAGTAATTGATTCCAGAATAGATATAAATTTCAAACAAAAATATAGTTTTAGGACATTAATTCCTGAATAAAAGACTGAATCACCACAGGAAAACAAAGGCTCACAAACGACAAAAAGAAGGAATAAAGCATGTAAGAACTAGATCAAGATGGTTTGTGATGCTCATCATGGGATATTTAATGTATAACAAACTATAGTTATACATACAGGACTGCATTCCCGGATGAGGCGAGTAATATTTTTCTAATAAAACGTGAACCACCCTAAAATGCTACATATGAGTTGCTCTAAATAACTGCAAAAAAACTGTCTGAAAACAGCTGCTCGTTTCATGAGTACAAAAATAGGAAAACGAAAAAGGTCAAGCAATTGACAAGGAAAAACAGCTTTCAAACACCTAAGAACTACAATACCAAATCATATTACTGCGAGTTATTCCACATGAACAGCATGATGCTCCAACAACAGACTGGTTATAGCAACTCATTTATGATTTTAGTTCAAACCCTCGAGTTTCCACTTAATCCCCAAATTCAATCAGATTATTTGTTTTGAGCCTGGTGAACATCGCTACACCCACGGTAACAATTTAAAAAATATAAGCACTGCCACCAAAATGACAAAAATACTTTTTACCAAAGTTGAACATATTCATTAAAAGAGTAACCTTTGGCTTTTATAACAATTAGAATCTCTAGCAAAACATTTTGCATGTCCATAAAAAGAGTAATGCAGTATTAAGAGATAAGCCCAGCTGAAGTTCAATAACATGAAAAACAAGGTGACTATTGCATTGAGGGAAAAGAAGGAAATTGTAAGGGGAAAAGAACAAATCATGTTTGAAAAAAATTAATGCAATTATGGAATCAAACCCTTCTCCGAAAGCAGAACTATGAAAATACCTTCCATTGAACAAGACATCAAACCAACAAGCCAACCCATGCACCCTTGTGCCGACAGAAGCTATAAAATTTAGTGGAATATCAATTTCATAGAGCTCTTCCTCCTGGAGAACCCAGCCAAAAAAGTTAAAAAGGTTCAGCAAAGAACAGTAATCATCTGAATAGAAGATATTTGGTCGACTCATAAAATCTATTATCATTGACAAAATAAATAATGACACCAAATTTATTAAAAAAAAAACAATGACACCAAACTGAGTAAAAGTCCAGTAAGAAACATCCCTTTATATAGGAAATTTAACAGTATATTACCTTTACATATGAATTTGCAAGCTACATTACAAATGTAGAAAAGTAAAAAAATAAAAAAGAAGAAAAATGCAATACAGATAATAGTTCCAAATCATAAGATTGAGCAGAAGATGCGATGAGTTCCTAATTTACAGGTAAATTTTTACCTTTATGAAACTGAAATCCAATGTGTGAAATGAAGGCGGAGAGACCAAAAGCCTTGGATCAAATGCATCAACGACAGGCTGATGATATTAGAGCAATCAACATGAATTCTACTAAAGCAACCTTCCACAATAATTTGATACTAAAGCCAAAATAAATGAATGCTACAAGAAAACCTTTGGAATAGTTCTAAAACTAGCTTTAAGCTTGAAGCTCACTCAAACTCCCTCGAATTTGGGCTCAACTCAAGCAATTTTGAGTCGATCTTCAAGCTGCAACTCGAGCTCGACTATCATATTGAATCGAGCTCAAGCTAGGGTTGGCTCATTCGATATAAACTCTAATTGGCAAGAAAAAAATATTTAATATTTTTATATATTATATATATTTTTAAAAATATGCAAATATAATTCATTTGAGCTGGATTGAGCTCAAATAATTTCGAATCAAGCTAGCTCGACTAGAAATCATTTTGAGTACATGTCAAGTTCGAGTTAGTTGGGTTTAAAAATTTCAAGTTTGAGCTAACACCAACTCGCTCGGACTAGACTCATTTACAACCCTACTCTAGAATGTCTTTAACAAAAATGACATTCAGGCTCTGTTTGGTAATAAGAAAAAAAAGAAGATTTGGTTGGAATTTTTAGTGGTTTTTGAAAAATGTGTATGATGTGAAATAAAGTAAGTTGGTTATATTAAAAATTGTGTATGGTGTGAAATAAAGTTGATTGATTTATTGAAAATTGTGTTGGATGTGAAGTAAGTGATTGTTTAATGTTGGAATTTGTGTGAGATGAGATATAAAATAATTTTTTAAGTTTTTTTAAAATAAATTTAAGATTTTGGCCATGGGTAATTTTAGCTATGATTTTTAGTTCATTACCAAACAGGGCCTCAAAGTCATTAGCAAGAGGATACATGAAATATCAAATTTCCACAGCAAATGAAATCACATTTTTAATAAATAAATGGTTGCAGAAAAACAAGATTTACATGAATACTTAATCAGACATAACATGATGGGATAACCTGAGAAAAATATCCTTGAAATGCAGTCCCGTATAAAGGAGTTAGATCAACACCATAAAAACTTTGTTGCTGCCAGAAAAGGGCCTGAAATAATTAAGAAAAAGAAAATAGAGTTTTTAAAACTATAAACATATGCAAATTAAAAGGGTGGGCTATACAACGCAACAGCAGACAATATTATGTTACACAACAATATCAAAAGAATAAGTGATTATTATTTTTTAATTAACAAGGGGATAAGTGTAAATTAGCAACAATGTAGAAAAATAATCAAGAGGAACTTACCTAAGTTTGGTGTTATTAGAATATTAACAAGACCATATATATACATATGAATGCTTCACCATTGTAATAAAATAAACATTGGTCTAAGAAAATTTATAAAAAGGCTAACAAAAAAATAGTGAAAAATTTGACAAAATCGAGGTACCATTCCAAAAGCAAAGAAACAAAAGAAAAACCAAACGCATGAAGGACAGGAACATACAAATGAATGAGTAAAAAGAATACTGAAGAATTTTAAGATTTAGTAGAAAACTCTAGCAATAAATTACCATAAATGTACCTTGTTTGCAATTTCAACAAAAAGATACTCATCACTAAAGGGTGCCATATGTATCCTACAAAAGATAAGACAAACATTAAACAAAGAGTGAAATAAAAATGGATCTATTCTAGCAATTTAACAACAAAAAGGAACAAGACAACAAATTTTAATCAAACTTATGGCACAAAACAAACAGAGAACAAAATTATCACAAAAAGCACCATTGTCGTAATTAAAAAGAAAACATCCAGAGGACGTTAATCATTCGGCTTATTGTCTCAAACCTTGAATGCTATCGAGAATATGACACTTTACTACATAAAGCACTCTGGCAATGTTGCCATATGAGTGCACCTCCCAAACTGATTTTAAAATGGACAGATGTCAAGTGCCTCCAACTATTTTTGTTGTAAGTAGTCAAACAAAATATGCAACATCATTTCCTTTTTACATTTTTCATAGCACCATGACAATGTTAAACACTAATAAGTGTTAACAATTAGTTGGTTAAGGTCTCGTTTGGTTAAAGGGATATTTTTGGGCAAAATAAAAAATATTTAATTTTATAGGTTTGATGGAAATAAAATTTATTTTAATATTAAGATGTGTGTAAGATGTGAAATAAAATTATTTTTAATGTTAGAATTTATGCTTGATGTGAAATAAAATTGACTTTTAATGTTAGAATTTGTGTTGAATATAAAATAAAGTTATTAAAATTTGTGATAAATTTAAAATATTAATAAAATAATATTTTGCCTCAAAAGAGTCATAAACTAAACAAGGCCTAAAGCTATAAACATCCATTTTACTTGAAGCTTCTTCAATTATTATCTTTTTTATGCAAATGTTTTTATAAGCATTTAGAATCTTCCTTCAAGAAGGGCAGCAAATCAATGACTTCTCATGCATCTGCATCTTATCCTAGCTCTGTTTTTGCCAATTTTTATAATTCTTTCTTTTTTGCAGCCCCTCTTTTAGTTTGTAGCATAGTTTGTAACATAATTCTTATACTACTTTATTATTTCATAAATATATTTATCATACATGCAATGTGTACATTAAAGTTTTGAACGGTTATATTTAGCTCTAATTAAGCCACTGTATTAGTTATTTACCATTCATTTTTTGATTAGGAGGAAATTCCCTATCATACAAAATGCTTACTGTGAAGTAAGAAATGTTTTTATAGATCATATTTATGTCTGATAATTCCCCCATATGAGCTTTTTTACTAAATGTAAGATTAATTTCTAAAATCAGAATCTATAGTGGGAAAAAGCCTAAAGATAGTGGTTATAGTATTTTTAAAAGTTGACATCTCATTGATTTGCAGAACTTGGAGGTGAAATATTGCCAAATGGCTCTCACCACAGGCCATGGAATTACCACCAGATTACTACATGGCCATTGAGGCATTTTCTCTAGAACAGAGTGTTTCAGCTACAGGTGAAAGTTTGGCTCTAATATCAATAATCGGTCAATATTCAAATCAATATTTAGCTTGGATCGAGCTCGAGTCAAATTTATTGAGCCAAGCCACAAGTCATATTTACAGCTTGTAATTTTATCAAGCCGAGCTTGAGCCATAGTTGGATCAAATCGATTCGGATCGAATAGGGTTAGAATATTATTTTTAAAAAAAAATAATTTACCTTATTTATATAATATAGTTGTTTATTAATTTTATGAAATAAAATGTAAGACTTAATTGTTCGAACATGTGTTGGGCAAGTCGAAAATACAATTGACTAATATTTAAAACCTAATGAATGCTACTTTAATTTTTTTCCTAACATAATTCTCAAGGGAATTCGAGTTGTTGGCTTAATTAAGGTTTGAGGCATCTCAAAATCAAATACTAGTTGAGTCAAGAGAGCTTGAACTTGAAATTGATTTAAGCTCGATTAAACTATAAATCAATGAGTAGAACTTGATTTGTGCCTGGCTCGACTCAAACTAAGATTGTTCTCGCCCTTAGTTTTAGCATCCCAGACAACAACCTATAATGCCATTTATATCATTTAAACGAGATAAAAACTAAAATAAAAAAGTAATAAACTTACACATACTTGGCAAATTGTTTTTCAAAATGCAAAAATAAGCCAGAAAACTATACAAAGTATGAATAGCAAAATCAAAAATTGTTTTTGTCCTTTGAGTGACACATTCTTAGAAACTGGATTGGCAAATGACATCTATTTTGCTAATAATATTCAAAATAAATTAAAGACATTCATTATGCCTAAAGATATCCTTACTAGAATAAATAGATGAATCAAACTAAATTATATGATCCTGAAAAATAATAGTGGAAAATAAGTCAATTTGAAGTTGTGCACACCTTCCTAAGGATGGGAACATCTTCCCATTTGGGACAAGGAATCTATCTCTTGCAATGACATACGTCTCCAACATCCTTTCATTAACTAGCAAGGTGCCTGAAAAACAATCTCTAAAAACATTAGCTGACTGCATCAGTGATTCACCAAGAAAAACAAATCACGAAGTGTCACAATAAATGCCTGTAGTGTATTAACTGATATATATATATATATATATACATGGTGTTAGCATAATAATTTCAATTGGTAATGATTCAAACTTTGAATGTTACTTTTAAATATCTAGCTTTGCAGGTAAGAGAGACAAATACGCATCATTGGGATGGAAATCTGACCCAATACAAATATGTAAACCAAATTAGATTTCAAGCAGTGACTTCTGAAAAGAAACCTAAAGATAAAGCAGATTACCCATTGATCTGCTCATTGCATTGAATTTCTTCTATCCCCATTGTTCACCCTAAAAAAAAAGCTAATAAGCATTCTCCTAATTACTTTCTCTTCCACCTATCATTTCATGCACATTTCATATTTTTCTTTTTTAATTGATATTTTGACTTCCATATAAGCCAATTTTATCTCATTTTCACACTCATTTACCCAATATTCTTTTTCTTCATTTGCACTCTCACCTACTCAACACCACCTTTCTCCATTCACACTTTCACCTACACAATATCTCCCTTCTATATAATCCCCTTCCCATGGATCATCCAAGACACAAGCTCTCCAATTTGAAAATTAAGCACCTCTACTCAAATCTCTCCACGCTATCCTTCCCCCTCTCTCTCTATTTTGACCATCTCATCTCACCTCCATTCCTTTTCTAGTGCATTCTCCTACACAAACAAGTATCAACAATAAATGGGTCCCAATTATCAAAGATAGGTAAGCCACACCAATCATCTTTTCTCTATTTTTCTATCTCTATACTTTATCTTACCTACCTTCATTTTGCAATAAATAACTGCGAGTGTTAGCTCCACTTTAGAATGAAAAAAAATTCATATAAATCTGGTGCTTTATAAAATAAACTTGAAATTGTTTTTACAAGAATTCGTGAAAATAATAAGTTTATAGATAGTAATTTTGTGGAATAACTGGCCTATGAACACATGTTTTTTGAGTCCTTAAACTTATTATTCATATAAGTTTATTAATTTTCTTAGAAAATTATATGTAAGTTCAAAGAAATTTCAAATGTCATCTCTTTAATGATAAATAAACATCAAATATAGAAAATATGAGGTTCAACTTATAGTTGTTGATCATCAAATTACATTTGAAACTAAATGTCTCAATTTATGCTAAAATTAAGTATTTTTTCACCTCTAAAAATTTCTCGATTTGGCCTATAAAAGGCCTCCACAAATCGCCTAAAAAAATATCTACTTTAAATACCAACTAAAACTAATTTGCAAGATCCTAAACTACTTTGTTAGGGTCATTAATGGTTGTATCAGTAGTTACTAGAAAAATAATATCTTGAATAACACGATGATCCTCTAAATGACAAACTAAAAGGATCACGCTCCCGCAAGAGCCTAAATTGCTAGGTTGAAGTCATTAAGAGTTGCATCAACAGTCATTATGAAAAATCTAATATCTCAAATAACATGACGATCCCCCAAATGACAACTAAAAAGATTATGCTCCTGCAAAAATCTAAACTACAAGGTGAGATATATTTGACAAGCATGCCAAAGCATACAACCTTTGAATACGTCCTATTATGTAAAATTATAATAGTGGTATTATCGTATTTTGCTACACCACTGCTCTACTAAATTGGGCAATGACCCCCTAAGCAAATATATCTTGCTCCTACAAGATCTTAAACTAGAGAGATACGAAACTGCATTAATAAACATGTTGAGGTACGTAACTTTCTGAATAACATATCCGATTATGCAAAACTATCGTAGTAGCAGCCTTGTACTTTGTTATGCTACTGCTCTACCAAACAAGGCAATACTCTTTTAAAATAATTTTCATACCTATGAGATTATAAATCCTTTACAAAACAATAATGCCTTCAATAAACTTATAGTCTATTTCAGACTTCGTGATGCTTCACTCTTGACAAGGTCAAGACCTTTGCCTCGCATTCCCAAATGAGATGGGTAAGGACATACTTAAAGATTGTGATATTAAATTTCATGACATGACAAAGTTATTGGTCAATGAAATTTCTGAAATAAATTGAATTTTCTGCATAAGGTGTATCATTGAAGAGACTTAAATTTCATCTATCCTAATTCACTGGAACGTTTTTGGATGATAGAACCCATAATTCTTAACGAGTGATTCTGTAACCATAATCTTAAAGGCTTAAGTAAATCAAGTTCAACCGATAAATCCCTAGATGATGGAACTGTAGGATCTTAATAGAGTTTATTATCGCCTCCCAACCAATTCAACCCTAAAAACAACTTAAGTTATTGACTAAACAAACACCAACATTTAAGTCTTTAATCAAAAGTTTTCTTTCTAATGAAAAGGGGCAATTAACAATGGAAGCATAGAAAAATGGATGATTACAATGAAACTATTTTGGGTCCAAAAACAAATTTTCTAATATTGAATTTTGCTAATCTATTTTAGGGTAAATAGCATCCGAGTGTCTACGGTACAAGAATATTTGTAAGTGAGTCCTAACTTTACATTTCTAAAATATTAAATCCCAAATTCTCCAATGATGGTTCTCATTCTCTTACAAAGCCTTTACAACCTTAAATCCACAACAAGAAGACTAGCATGCCTTTTCCACATCGCAACAAATCAATTTCACAACTCTGTAACATTTGATACTTTGTTACACAACCATTTTGTGAGGTTTCGAATTCCTTGTGGAAGACAGTTGCCTTTAGCCATTATTTAATTAATCTTTGTAATGCCTATACCCTAACACGGTTCTGACCCTCCATCAGTTATAGCTCTGACTTTCTAAACTAGTATGGTTGTGACCCCATGTTCGACAAAACAAAGGTTCTCTACTAAAGATGGGCAAGGAGATGCCCAAATGATACAATGTTAGTTCCACTCGGTTTCTCAGGTTATTTCACTTTCCGTTAGATCCTATAAATAGAGCATGGGTAAAGTTTACAATCTGAAACTCATCCTTTTGTTTTTTGCTAGGTCCCACAATAACAGTGTCATCAATTTGAATAAGTTTTACAATTTGACCCTCATCCTCTCATCTCTCTCTCTCTATAGAGATTCTATTACTATCTGTCACCTTACTACCCTCCCCTTCTTACCAACACTAGCACCGTCACAATTGGATAGAGCTGCTACTGCTTCCCCCTCTCTAAGCCCATCTCCCACTCAATCTCTTTAGAACTCACTCCCTCCTTTTTTTTCTTTCTCTGTCTCACTCTCCCTACCTAAAGCTGATGCAAAGGCACCCCCACCAGTGAAAGAAAAAGAAAGAGCTACGAATTTGAACACTGTCATGAAATTGAGCTTTTATGAAATAAGCTTTCTTCCCAAGTATATATTCTCTTATGGCTATAAACAACGCGCTTGAAGGAGGACATGCATTTTGTCTTCTAGTAGGTCTCTTTGGTTAGATCAACAAGGAGTACAATAGAGGTTGAAGAGAACATAAAACTTTAAGCAGCTTATACCCATGGCCAAACTTTACATTGGATAGATCCCATAGAGGTTGCTTGTACGAATTTGGAGTGTATGACCACCCTACACAAACCTCCATAGATAGGGCAACTCAACTATGACTTATGGAAGCAACCAGAATAGTAGCTAAAGCAACAATTGGAATAGAGATTGCAGAATAAGACTCCATAGCTTTATCAAAAGATGGCCAACAAATGGAGTTGAAGCAGCAATGCCATGTTGACGAGGTTCACAAGTTCTTGGTAGGTTCTAGAGGCAGGGATTCCCACTCCCACCGCAATTGCAACCATTAACTATCACCTCCCCCCTCCGTGCTGACCTTTTATTTGTATGCCATTTTTAAAAAAAATATTTTTTGTAAAATTATATATTGTCATAACTGTTTCAATGAATTTCCACAAATATTATTTGTGATGACAAAAATATAAATGTTGTTTGCAAATATTTCTTGTACCCATTTGATGTTACAAATGTCATAATCTTTTGCTATACATGTTTATTGTATATTTTTGTGTTAAAATTGGTATGTGAAATACATGAATGTGTAATTGCAAAGTGAATTTGTATTTATTTAAAATGAATGAATCTCTATTGCTATATTTAAAGCTAAGTGGAAAATTTTAATAAATGTAAAAGACACTTATATCAAGTTCAGTATTGGTGATTTTCTTTATTAGCATAGTCAACTTCAGAAAACATTTTATATTAGGCAGCAAATTGACACTGTTAATATCATTGGTGTTGGCCATCTGATCAATACAGAAATTATTATCAATGTCCGCCAAGTAGTTGACACTAACACATATATCAATGTTAGCTTCTTGAACAACATTAATATATTTATTTGTATCATCTAGATGGGAAATAATCACATAGTTTCAGCATGAGCATTTACCAACACAACATTGGCGACGACAAAGTAGCAGATGCAAATAATACTCGCATCGACATCCACATATCTTGCATCGAAAATTAAACTAACATAAAAACGATTATGATACTATTAATGTCAAAGTGTTAAATATCGACATTGACTTTTAGCCAACATGAATGACTTGTACTATTGTGACGTATGCAAATTTAGCACTTCGAGCTCAATGGCCTAGTTAGTTTCAGCCAGGTTTTTCAATTTGATCTAAGGCTATAATGTTTTGAGAACTCAAAAAATAAGAGTTCTGAGCTCTTTGTGCAATCCTATATATATCATAAATATTACCTCATGAATTGAATTCCTTCAACGAGAATCCCGACATTCTCGCTTTCATCCCTAAAAGAGAGGCTTAAGCAACTAAAGCGATTTTATGTGCAATTAGAGTGATTTTATGTGCCACGTCTCTAGATTTTGGCTAAGAATTCTTATCATTCATGCTTGACTAATTGGGCTCCAATATGAATCTCAAGTTACAAGCTATTGTTACGCCACTTGTAACCATTTTAACAACATCCAATCTACGAATATCCTAGTTCAAGAAATTATTATTGGTGAAAAATAACCACAACTAAATTTAATCTCAATGAAGTAGCAGCTACCAGAAAACCACCCAAACTGAACATTTGAATTAATCCGAGTTTCTTGCATTCTTTATAGTAGCAAGTTTAGAGAGATTCCTAACAGCATGGATATGGGTACTTAAATAAGATACTAGCTAGGTTTAACATATGCGACGCCTTGTTGCTTGGTAAAAAATTAAAGGTTGTCTATCAAAGCTTTGAAGGACCCATCATATGATGTTTACTATGCATAAAACAAATAGTATGCTATTAAGCAATAAAAAACGAATACAAGGTAATCTCGCTTCTGAATTGAATACATAAAATACAACAAAAAGCAAAAGGAAAAACATTCAAGTCCAATGATATAACAGGAAATCTAATAAAGAAGAAAAGCCAAAAACGGTACTCTCTTAGTGTCACATATGTATTTCTTTTAAAAGAAGGAAACAGAAAAATTATAAGATAACTTTCTTAACTATAATACATAAAAAATCAAATCGTAAGAGTTCCTAAAGAATGTTTACTTATTTCGACTGTCGACAAGCATCAGAAATAACAACTATTGAGGAAGATCAAAATAATTTCAGCAACAAGCCACAATCTCAAAATGGATATAGCATCATGGCCAGACCTTGAAATATCAAATCTCACTCTTCTCCTTATTATCGTATCAAATTTGAATAAAAAAAATATTACCCATAGGCTCTGAAATCAAAATATCTGCTTTCTCAGGTAGTTCGACCTCCTCAACTTTGCCCTTGATAACCTGCTAAGCAGACCACTAGATCAATGACCAATTTTAAACTGTATACATGGACTAAAAATTTATGAAGCAAGAATTAAAAATGCTAACAAAAGAAAAAGAATGGAACTAACTGTTATCCGCTGCCCAAGCGATGGATTCCCAGCCACCAAACGGGATGCATATTCTGCCATTTCTGATGCCTCTACAGCATAAACATGCTTGGCTCCAGCCTGAAGATGATCATGCGGTCCAAGACCAAATTGTTCAGTACATTCTTTGGATCGCCATGTATATTGTATATCATAATTAAAACATAAATATATGAATTTCACACATGTAATCAGCAAAATTATATCAAAACATACCTGAGCAGCAAATAGTGACAATATACCACTACCAGCACCAACATCAACAACAACACGACCTTGAAAGTCTACACGGTTTTCTATTACTGCAGAATAATAAGTTCCTGCAAATAAAGCACAAATCAACAGCATGCTAACAGACTTACATGAAAATTGGTAACTTCTCACATATGAGATTTCAAACATAAGCTTGAGTTCAAAAAACTCATATCTGGAAGCAGCATAATAACAATAACTTCTTAAAGAGATTAGAGTATAATTTAATGAAATTGTAACCTGTCCTGACATAATCTTGCAGCATATTTTGCTGATGTAGCAGCTGGCCATAGTAATGAAAGTACATTTTGGCAGATGAAGCCTCTATCTTGCTATCGAATTTGCATTTAGGAGCCACTATAACGCCATTCTCCAAAGGTCCTGAATATAAAGATGTTAGAGACTGCAAATAAATTATGATGCTGCTTCACTTCTAAATCACTACTAACTGTATCTTCCACTGCATAAACAAATTTTTGTGCTACTATCACTTATAAACATGATGTAAGAATGATTTGCGGATAAAATTGGGTGTTCTTAGAGAGGAAGAATACGTTTACTCAGAGAATGCCAGACAGATTCATTGATAACCTCCATATATAACATGACAACACTTATGATGAAAGCATAAATCACAAACCCAAAATTTATGACTTTAAGGCAACCTGCAAGCTCATCAACTTTCCAATCTGACCTAAAGCAGCCCAAAAACATAATGGATATACATGTTCTGCAAGCATAGGCCAAGCATATCATAAGTCCATATTTAAGAGTAATCAGTACGGTCTATTAAAAGGAATGAGAGGCAGGTCTCCACTAGGTTGCCACCACTATGAAAGGCATATGCCAATATCAGCAAAACCATGCATACTTCCACTAACAACCTTCCATTGTTCCTTCTGATTCTTCATAGGAATTTTTTTTCCTTTTTTACCATTTTCGTGGGGATGGTGGGGATGAGATTGTAAGGAAGAAGATGGACGATCCAACAAGAATATGCAATGCATCCTAATGGCAACAATAACAATAAACATAAATAAGATGGAAAAACCATACATGTTGTACCTCACTCAAAATTAGATATCATGTACAATATAAATAAGCTTCCACTGCAATTTGAAGTTCCGCTTAGGATATGCATGACATGCTCTTCATTTCTCAATGAATGTACTGAAGGTTCTTTTTGAGATGATTATGGATACCATGAGTATAGGAGGGAATCGAAATGTTAGTAGCTTTGATAAAGTTTAAAACTGCAGTTACTACTCCAATATTGCATGAAAACAGCTAATTTTCCAGTATTAATGAATTTTATATATAATTTATATGAAAGAGTTCTGCATGATTTGGTTTAGCAGGTTATGAAGCATAATTGGTAAAGCGATTACAACAAAAGGAAAAAGGACATCAACAAGTTTCTAATCTTTGAAATAATAGCATTATTCAGCAAAATTAACGTTACCCATAATTTACCATTTTGTGTATGTGATAGTCCATTCTTCCACTGTTGCACCTCTGCTTCAAAGGCCTCCCTTTCATCTTGTTTTCTAAATTGAAGCTTAAAAGCTTTTGAAAAGGATGATTTCTGGGATGAAAAACTAATAAATGAGGTAAAAGAAGCGATAACGAAAATCAAAATTAAAAGGACAAGCACTTTGACAAGCACTTATGCTAGCAAGTAAAAAATAGTGTAGATAAAACCAAAAATTAACTAAAAAAGCAGAAAATGTAGCAAAGGTAATATTTTACTTAGTCATCCAGGAAAAAATGAGAAATAACTCAAAATATGTTAAGTAGCACACAAGCTCGCAGGCCCCAACATATTAGCCACCATATTAATTTGCAAATCAGTTGACTGGACCCATTCAAGAAATTCATTTTATCAGTATGTCAAACTATCCAATAATGATGAAGGTTGCTATTGTCTTGTATCCTATAAAACAATCACGAAAGAGTAACAGAAACATAGATGCATACACAAAATATTATCTCATAACACCTTGTTTGATCATCTGAACATTAAGTTCTAACTAGCATATTTAAGGACACCATGTGCAAATACATCGCTCCCACTTGTCATAGAATACCATCTACAAATGTGAAAGACAATCAGAATTTGTAACAAATTATTTTACTACCATTGCATAAGCATCAAAGATGTGATCCCTGAGCATGAAATTCAAGTTTGCAAGCTTTCAAGTAATCATCAAAACGAAGGACAAATCATGAACCAGATAATGTACATAGAATGTCCATTAGGATGAAACATTGGCCTATGAACATGCGGGTAGTAGCCCAACTAGCAGGTTTTGTCACATAATGACAAGGATCGACTTATGTAAAAAAATGGACGAAAAGTATTATACATCTGATCAGCTTAACTTCCATTTAGATGCAAGGATACAAGAATGAAACAGAAAGAACCAAAATGAACTACATTTATTAAATTTAACAAAAAAGGGCATAAGCCTACCTCCTTGCCCTCACTAATTCCAGGTTCTTCAACAATCAATAACGTCACTAAAGGGCCCAGGTTAAAAAGCTACACCCAAACACAGGAAAAAGCTGAATGAACATCAAACACCATTGGATATAAATTACCAAAACCAGCAGATAAGAATCCAGCCATGCCCTGAATCAAATACAAGGGAATCGACACAAATCCCACATTCGCCTTGGATAGTAAGTAAACCATCAGACCTGGGAGTGGCAGAGGCTCAAGCATAAAATGTTCCCAGTGGTTCCCGGCTGGCCAAGGCGGAGCTGAGGTGCGCCGGAGTCGTCGGCGGCGAACGAGGGAGTGACGGCCGGGGGCAACGGAGGTGAAGAAGGCGAGGGCGAGAGGTCCGTAACCGCTACACACGGGAAGTCCTGGTAATGACTCGGCTTCCGCCCCAACGAGGCCTCCATCGCTCTCGACCTTCCTATTGTCAGTTCCCCAATCACGCTAGAGGTTGGGTTTTTAGGAATCAGTTAAAAATTAGGGTTTTCGGGGAGGGCAGAGAGAAATCCGGGAGAGGAGAAAACCCCTCAGCCGCTAGGACACAAGAGCGAGAGAGTACAGAAAGCCAGAAGGGTCGAAAGGAGGTCGCTTTCGTTAAAAGGCGCCAGCTTTAGCTCCTGCCCATCTCGCTCGCTCGCCCCCTCTCTCTCTCCCTCTCCCTCTCCCTCTCTCCGTCATGACCTAAAATTTTAGCTATTATTAAAATCTTAATTTTATTTAAAAAACATTTAAATATATTTTATTTCTCTATTTATATAAATTTTAACATTAACTAATTATTTTTTTTTATTTAATATAATTTTTAATAAATTAATTCTATTCATTATCAAACATAATTTTTAATATAATTTATTTTATATTATATCATACACATTTTAAAACATAATTCAAAAATTCAATAAAATTATTTTTTTTATTCTATTAATAAACAGGGTTGATCTCTCTTATATGCTTAACTGGGAAATTAGAGCCATGGGTTCAGCTGACCGACTGAATGGCTCATTGTTGATGTAACAACTCCCTATTGACTGGCTGAATTTTGGTCAAACCCAAAAATTGCTCTTAATTTAGAAGAAGATTGGATTCGATCTTCAATAATCATATCAAGGCTATAACAAAGTAGTATCAAAGTTAATTGGTTTATGTGAGAATATTTTTTTTTTTTGGAAAATTATTTATCAGTTTATGCTCAAACATAAAAAATTTATAATAAAGATGAAAGTTTTTTCCTCACAGAGATGAAAAAAAGTCATAATAATCCTAGAGATCAATAAAGAGGACACCACATATCGATCGAAACTGTAGTTATCTATATAGTGGTGACCGACTGAAAGAAAAAAAATAATAATGCGGATGTTCCAATAGCAGAGTATCTATATATAATTATATAAGCAGGTGGAAGCATCACACAACTTAGGGGGCATTTGATTCGTTATTATCTTGGTATTATATTATGTAATCTAAATATCAGGACATTTATATGTCATTTTTTGACTAATAATTTTATAATCTAATAGAAAATTATTTATAAATGTCATTAAACCAAACAATTGCTTTCTCTATATAACATAACATAACGTCAAAATAACATTGAACCAAACGCCCCCTTAATCCCATGTTCTTCGAGGTCTGGAGGAACTGAAAACATTGCTAATCTTGTCAGCTATGAATTTTGAAAAATTTAGAATTATCGTATAGGTAAATCTGACTCTTATGGAGTCTGAAAAAATATTGTGAAAGAAAGCTTGGGACTTTCTGATTAAATGAATAAATACATTTATATATAAAATTTAGTTAAAAGATTAAAAATTAAATTAACTTTGGCTTAAATTAAACTTGAATTGATAACAAATAATTTGACCTAGCTTCGATCGAGATCGGATTGAATTCTTCTCGTTTATTCTTCAAATCAAATCAAAATTGAACTAAAAATTTTTAAGTCAATTTTAAGCTAAAATCAGATCAACTTGAGGTCGGATCATTAACGATGAAAATTCCGTCAGCATACAAAAGAGAGCTGAACAGGAGACAGAGGAACAAGCTTAAACTTTGAAATTTTATAAAATTTTAATAATTATAATATTAAAAAAACTTAGTTGTTAAATATATCAAAAAATTTAAAACCCAAATGATAAAAATTTAAAACTATAAATCTATATCACACCTTAAATTCAAAAATATAAATATAATTTACCCTGAAAAGAATACTTCTGACTCAAATCTTTGACCTCTCATCAATGACAAAAATTTACATCCCTTTGGCCCCATTTAATGCCCAAAGTTAAATTTAAATTTAATCATATATGATGATATTTATATTTTATTAAAAATTATATATAATATAAAATAAAATTGATTAATATTAAATATTTTTCTCTTGAAATATCACAAATTCTTCAACTCCACATGGAAGAGTTAATTGATAAATTACATTTAAACTCTTAAGATCAGAAACACATTATAAATTAATTTCAGTTTTTTAAAATTTCAATATAAGTTTTGAGATCAGAAAAATTCTATTGTTTGGCCTAATTAAAATATAATTATTAATTTTTTTATTATTATATAATAAGACTATTTCTAATTATTAGTTTTTAAAATATATTTTGACATATTAAGATTTATATTCACTTTGTTTTAACTTTTAAAACAATACAAACAAGAGATTAAAGAAATTGAATTTTAAATATTTATTAAATTTTTAAAGAAGAGTGATGATAGATGAATTTAATAAGTATTTAAAATATATAAATGCTTTAAGCTGGTCAAAAAATGATCAAAATTAACAATCACTATTAAAAAAGGCTAGCAAAAAAGACAATTTTAAAATAGAGACCAAAAATACAGTGCTTTTACACACCCTCAAAGACCAAAATTAAAATTTTCCAAAAAATTAAAACCAATTTGCAACATTCTCTCGACTTCAAGAGCCCAAATGCAATTTACCCTAATTACTAGGGTAAGATTACATGGGATGTGAAATTCGTTATTTTTTTGGCATAAAATTAATTTTATTTTGAAATATGTGTGTAATGTGTATGACATATCAAGTTAAGGTTTTCTTTGGTTTTTCACCGAGCTAACAAATGCAAGCCTCGACTGGCCATCCTTCACGAAGTACAATTAAAAGATCATCGATTCCTAACGAAAAAAATCCTACCAACGGAAAAGTTATCGAGCATGATAGCCAATGGATAACCTGATTAAATCTAACAAGGAAAACGCTCTTATGTGACTTTTCCTTCCATTTTTAAAGCAATTTGAATAAATTTGATTACTTTCTGAAATATTAGAGAGCATGAAAAAAATGTTAGCTCTAACTAGCTTACTCTTAACATGCTGTCAAATAAGAGCCCAGATCAGGGAAACTTTACGGTCGGTCTCCGTCTTAAGGTGTTGATTGAACGTAGAACTCATCTTCATCGTCGTCGTCGTCGCCGTCATCGCCTGCACCAACCCAGTTGCTGGGATGATGCTGTGTGTAAGGATTGCCAGTGGTATCCCTGCTACCTAATAAAATAATACTGAATGCTGTTTAATGATGTATTTGATAGCAAGAAGTAAACAACAGCTTGTTTTCTTAAGAAATTCACCATGAGGATCAATAGAGTAATGTGTTTCCCTGCGCAGTAATCTGAAGAAATTAAGTCAAGGATAAATAGTTTTTTTTTTGGTGAAATAAAGGACAAATAATTAACACAAGATGTTTTGCATGCTAAGCCAGCAAAAAAAATGATGACTTTAACCAGCAATTCAATCTAGATATAACAAAGCAACTACGTTAACAACCACCACCACCACCTAAGTCGAGGAAAATTTGATAAAAATCTGCAAGTTAAATAAAGATCAAGAACTTTAAGAGAGCGTCTGGTTAAAAAATGATGATATTATTATGCAAAAGATGACATATAAATAACATGACATAACATTAAGAACCAAACGCCTCCTAAGTTATTAATGTTGAGCTGAAATCTACACGCATAAAATTTAAAAGTAATGGAGGATAACTCTTAAGTTAGGGTGGGGACTGAAATAATTGAATTCATCCATATTTTATGTTTATTGTAGACCATGCATGATATTTGAGCATGCTAACTTGCTAAGTCAATAACCAACAGTTTTATCTCTAGACCTACTACATTGTCATCAACAGTCTCAAGGATAAATTGATTAAAGTCTGCATTTTTTCATGGAATAAGCTCTAGGACTTCAAAAGAAATAAGCAGCAATAACCAGAGAAAGTAATGGACGTAAAAAATGGAATTTCTGCTGTAGGTTTGTTTCTACGTTTTAGCATGCAAAAGACGAGGCTCTAAGCCTTTTGAGCAACAGTTCTATCTAGACAAAATAATGCAAAAATCAACATTAGGAACATGTAAATAGTTTCCTCGCGTTTGATTCTCATTAAAAACCTACAATGCAAGTCATTATATAGCAGTAATGTAGGGTGTCAATCTATATCAACCTCAGTGATCTAACTAATGCCCACATATGAGAATGGCCAAAATCTGAACCTAAAGCACTGATTCATGACATAGATAAACAAGTTTGGAATAAGAAAAAAGTATAACCATAACCGATTAAGCTCTCATATAATCTTTATAACCTCTTCCAGCTATGGGAAAAACAATTACTAGCATTGTTTCATGGTCTTTCGCAAGTTGACCATGATCCGTGGCCTCTGAACTTGATAGCATCTCTTTGTAATGCCAAATCATTGATATTGGACTGTGATATTAAGTGATAAAGCTGTTATGTGATTAACAATACTGCATTACAAGTGGCATATAAGATCTGAATAGTAAGTTGTTACCCCAAAAAAATTAACAGTGAGTTATTTGGCCCTGTTAATAGTACACATTGAAGGTCCAGCTTCCCTGCTTCATTGCCAGTTATATATGAGTTACCCGCGTATTGCTAACTAAACAAGATTCATTTTTAATTTCTTTTCATGGAAACTTTGTAACTTAATTTCAGAACCCCTTCAAAAAATATTAAAACTTATCTTGGAAATTGTGCCAAAAAATTACAAACGATAATATTTTAGTTTTAATCAGTTTACCCTGAAACAACATTAATGATGAATTTTACATGGTTAATAATGTCTAACAAAAACGATTAAAAAAAAGACAAGCCAGAACAAGAGGGGTGAGGATGACAGGGATATGAAGTTTTAGGGGTCATTGGGAATGAATGGAATTACTGGAAATTGTGAGAACTTCATAGGGGAAGTTGAGATTGGCATTGCAGCTGAGGAGAGTTTAGTTGGCTTTACATTGAATTAGGTCAAGCTTATCCTAGTTGGCTTTTGAAGAAAAAAAAAGTTGCTTGTTGACAAAGCAGATACCATGGATCCAATACAAGTGAGCACTTTAGATTTTTTAGATCAATCATACAAAATAACGATAAAATTGATAATGATATGATTAGTAGGATCCAAGTAGAATGGATGAAGTGGAAAAATCCAAGCAGAATGAATGAAGTGGAAAAATACATTGATGGAAGTATGAAGCTTGGATCTTCTACAGTATGAAGATTGAGAATTAAGTCTTAGAAATATATAATTTTATTTAAGAACAGTGGAATAATTGGCAAATCACCCCATCCGTTCCGCCTAAAATTGGATCCCCAAAGATATAGCCCACGTTTGTCATAGGGTTTCCTTGTAAATATGTTATAAACATCCAATTCTAATGATATATGATCATTGTGAGTGATTCTAGGGTTTGAAAGGGTGAGATTGTGAGATCTTTCTATCTCTTTGGAGATCTTGAAAAATAGTAATTTTTTTTCTTTGGCACGGCCATAGTTTTTTCTCGAATTTAGAGTTTTCCACGTAAATCTGATATGTTCATCTTGACTGCTTTATATTTTCTTTTCGTATAGGATTTTCTTGCTTCCCTCTTATTTCTGATCGGATTTTCGCTGTGATTGTATGGGATCTTTCCTGAGTTTTCTGTTGTTAAATTAGATTTACTCCCAACATGCATTCGATATATTGTGTGATAAAAATATTTCACTCAAATTCAAAGGGTAAATTTTATAGAACAGTAATAAAACCAGCGATGATATAGAGCATTGAATGTAGGCTTTCAAAAAGGAGATTTACAAATAAAATAAGTATTGCAGAAATGATGATATTAAGATGGATGAGTGGGTATACACAAAATAATAGAATGAAAAGTGAATATAGCTGCAAAAAAATTAGAATTGTATCAATTGAGGAAAAAATTAGAGAGAGTCAGCTTAGATGATTTGAACATATAAATCATAGGCCGATTGAAGCTCCAGTAAAGAAAAATGAGGTATTGAACCTTGCCCATATCTGATCCAATTGAATAAATAAACTACGTAGACGATCATTTGTTTACCCCAAGTTGCTCCCAATATTGTCATGATTATCATCACGTTATTCCTACAATTAAGGGTTGGCTAAATGACATCATATACACTGAAAGCAATCCTGTAAGAATTCAGAGGCGAAAAATTTCCAAACGCATCTAGCTTTGAGGTGACGAGAATAAACTAATACACAAGTTTGCACAGAAAACATCATCCAAAAGACAATTAAGGGATTTTAGTTCCCTCACAAATTCTAGTGAAAATGCAGTCATCTCTATGCCTTGATGATCCATTATGTGGGCTATTTGTCTGTTGAGCCAATTAGCATGAAAAGTATCAGGAGCAAAGTAAGCAAATGATTTCATCAACTTTGGGAAAGAGTAATCGTTAAATGGACTTAATGACCATGAGAAAGTAAAATGTTATGAACCACGACACCAATTTGGTGGCTATGACAAGAAAAGATTTTTGTGAGTGGAACCTTGAGTCATCGAGGATGTAGTTTATGAATCATTAATTTGGCTGGCTTTTATCGAGGCCATTAATGATGCATTTTATTGAGTAGAACTGATCCAATACCCATGATGATGTCCTTTTTGCCTAGCAAGATTAAAATATTTGAACCAGAAATGATTTATCCTTGAATTAAATTTCTGTTCTTTTCTTTTTTTGAAATTCAAATTTATTTTCTTTTTAGCATTAGATGATTTACCTATTATTATGCATGCCAATAAGCAGTAGTAAGCATTTCTATTGAATTTGCTACGTTCTCAACTTGTGCCAGGGATTACATCCCTGGCGCATTCCCTTCCACTATTCATGAAAAAAAGTGTATCACAAACCCATCTCATCTGAAAAGCTCCAGTAGCATGAGCATTAAGTAAATCAAACTACCACTGATTTGGGTTTGCCATATCAAGCAGAAACTACAAGCACACCTTAAAGACACATGGCAAGATAATTTAGCATGTATCAGCTTTTGAGACATGGCCGTGCTGCACAAGAAATATAAAAGGCTGATTAGGAGGCAAATTGTGATGGGATGAGCAGAAAGCCCTATAAATAACTAACAATCAAATTTCCAATTAAGCATTGGGTATCCCTCCTTAAGAGAAGTCGAAGAATTCGCAAAAATGTCTACTCAAAGAAGTCATCCTTGAAGAGAGAGATGAAAAGCTGAAGACAAAGAAGCCTAATCAATCAATGGTTGACAAGATCTAATAGCTAGTAAACAAAGTATCCAAGAAAGACATAAAGTAGCTGTAGATTTCTAACAAAGCCAACCTCAAGCAGAGCATTGACTTTGAACTCGATGAAAAGAGATTGTGTGTTGCAGCGGGCTCTAGGATTGAGACTTCAGGGTGATCGGTCCTGAGAAGCCATCCATCTCTCCTATAAAAATGAGGTAGTTGAAAAAGATGGAGAGACTCTTGTATTAAGTGGAGACTTACACTTAAAGTATCTTTTAAGATATTTGTTGGTGTCGAACTGTTACAATGAAGAAGAAAAATCTTTACTTAGTGAGCTAGACAAAATATTTGCCTAAAGCCTTCAAAAGATGTCAAAAAGCGGGGCCAAAAAGACGCAGAGAGAGAAAGTTCTCTCAAATATCATTCTAAGTCTAGCCGAGTTTAGAAAATGAACAATCTCTTCTCTAAATATTTAGCTAGTTCCTAGGCTTGTGACAATTGTGAGCAAAGTCTCACGTTAAATCCTATAGTGTCTAGTCTAATATCTAGTGTATCGAGGTGGAGTTTGTTGGACTAGCAAAACAACCTTACTCTCATTCTTAGAGTGCTTTTTATTATTCATTAATGAGTGGATTATTAGACTAAGCGTATCCTTAGGAGAGTCCATTATATTACCCCTAAATTGTATTAAGATCCTTGTGATCCAAAGTTAAATAAATAATTCTTTGAAGAGTTTTGTCGAAAACTCTCTATTTTGTCACTTAATAAGGAGTCGAACAACAAGGAGTTGAACAAAGGTGAGGAGTAACTGCAAGTAGCATTAAGGAATTGTGAATCAACACATAAATAGAGAGAGAAAAACAATTTTGATCCATACATTGTTACCAAACTATGATACATGTCCAAATAGATGAACAATAACATACAGATAAGACAAGGACACACAAGTTCTCAGAAATAAGGTGCACTGGGATTCAACAGATACCTACATAGATAGACAAATGCAACTATATGTAGTGCAAAAAACATAATGATTTAAGATATGGATATATGCATAAGCAGATCAAATCATAAGGCCATTGATTAACTCCAGTTTTATAGAAATTGATTATGAATAATTAGTTAATGAAAAAAATAAAATAAAGGTCACTTTTGGTTAGAGCCAAAAAAACTCACAAAACACCTTCAAAAATACCTCCAATATTTTATACTTATGTCACATCATACACAAATTTAAATATTAAAAATCAATTTTATTTGGCATCTTACATAAATCTCAATATTAAAAATTAATTTTATTTTACATCCTATACATACTTCAATAAAAATAATCAACTTTATTTTATATCCTAACACAATCCTTAATAAATAACTTTATTTCACGTTATAATATTAAAATAATTTTATTTTTCTTTCTATCTCAAAAAAATTACAATATCACAAAAATATACTCCAACCAAATGAAGCCAAAACATCATGCACTTCAGCAAACAATGCATAGTGCAGCTACACAATTAAGATTAGCAAAAGGAACAAGGAACAACAAGTTTTAGAAATCTGCAATTATTTAGGGATAACAGAGTTAGGACCATCACCTAATGATGCGGAACGGAAAAAAGATGCCAATGATATTTTTATATTTATATTCAGCAAAATCAATTGGCAAATTATTTTAATTAAGAGAAAATATTCTCTAGATAAATTATATGATAAATAAGATTTTTGAATCCCACAAATTAAGATATTTTAAAATTAAAATTAAATTGGATCGTATGATAAATAAGAATTTATCAACTTAGATTAAGGCGTCAATTTACATTCAATAAATCAGATCCGAGGTTCAGAATTTTAGGACAGATGTCTCACCATTAAATCAACAGTAATTAACACACGAGAAATTATCGGGTCACACAATTAGAGCCAAATAAATAATTCAAGTCAGGCAATAATTTATATAGAAATCAAACAATCGGCTTAATTGAGTTCAGGAAAGAAGTTACCAACGATTTGAATTGGAGAAGAGTCACTGGTTAAGTAATGGCGATGCGCGGACAAAGTGCAGATGGGCTCGAGCACAAGCAGGCGACTGAACAGGCGCGGGCAGGCGCGGGCGGGTGCGGGCAGGTGCGGG
>JAEMOT010000212.1:133889-160246 GCA_019297695.1 Apostasia ramifera
GCGGGTGGAGCGGCGGGCTGGCGACGCGCGGCTGCTTCCCCGGCAGAGAGGAAGAAAGGGAAAGTGGGTTGGGAAATTACGGCCAGGGGCCTGGAGTTTGGTTGAGCTATTTTTTTTTTTTTTTAATTAAAGTGGATAACTAGGCTATTTTGAAGATTCTCACCAAAGGCTAACCCTACCCTTTCCTTCACCGGAATATCGACCCCTTAACCCGGATCTAGGCTCTGAGAAAACTCAAACATAATTTCATTCATCACAATACTCTTTTTCTTACAATGCAAGGCGACCTCTTTATATAGAGAGATCCCATGTGAAATTTGAAAATACAATACTAAATGCAGGAAATAAAATACCAAATAAATAAAAGCAAATATGGAACTAATTCTATTACAATAAAATAAAATCAGCTCCAAATGTGGTGAGTCTCCAAATCTTCCAGATATGCTCCGAATCAAATCAAATTCAAATCAAATCAAAATAAAGCTAATATGAAAATCTCTAATAGCTTTAATTAATTTGAATTTGAATTTTGATTCAGCACATGACGTCATCCTAGCCATCCAATTCGATGCTGATCTGTCCCCACCACCTAAGTATTCAACAAACTTTTTGCTTTGACATTTGGAGATGAACGAACTAAATAGCAGATGAACAGATCCACAAAGTAATTTTATAAAATCCAAGGCAAGCCATTTGAAGTTTATGATTTGAATAAAATAGGTTCTAGAAAAACTGAAGTTAGGGGCAAAACTGCAGGGTCATCATGCTTCTTTATGTCAAGTCAATAGCACTGGGATAAGGAAAGAGAATGAAATTTTGAAAGACCTGCATAAAGTATATATATACAAATATAGTGTGCGTATGTATGATATATACACAGCAACACACACAAACAACACAGAGAGAGGGAGAAAAGAGAGGAAAACCCCAATGAATTAGACAAATATAAAAGGCTTTTAAGGATACGCATTAGTTTCAGTCTCCATTGCAGGCCTCTCAATGTGTATATTTGCATTTTCTTCCACTGTGACTTGCCTATCTCTGGTATCTTCAGAGCATCTATCAGCACTTCCTGCTTTCAAGAATCATTAAAATGGATGCATAATAAACACAGTCTGGGTTGTTAATTACCTGACAGATTAGACCAGATTTTGGTGTGATCAGAGGGATTATCAGAAACTGGAGAAGGACCAGCAGCACTTCTTCGGGCATCATTTCCTTGAGCCTCGGGTACAGCAGGTAGTTGATCAGAAGGATCTGGTCGATTAAGTTGAGAAATTAGCATGGTAGCAAGAACTAGTGTTGCATCAAACTCTGAGAAGCTGCCACCATCAAATCCAAATCTTGGTGCCATTAAGATGGGCCTGCTCATTGTCATAAATTGGAATTCCTGTCAAGTTTTGTTTTAAGAGAATAGCTGCATCAAATGAGTCTTAATGTGTGCAAAACTTTGCAGGATGTTAGTCCTCTTATTGATTTACAATTTTCTTTTATTGATCAAGAATTTTGATGTTTAGCGTTTGCTTAAAAATTGCCATTTAACCTTTTATAAAAAAAAGCCATTTAACCCATGTCCCAAAGAATGAAGGTAGAGCAAAAAACTGTGAATTAAAGACATCAGGTACACATGTTATTTAGTAAGCATTATCTTGAAATGAAATGAAGTGCAATATACATGAAACTTTTAATATTGTTAGCTTATTCATCTATCTACATTCTACAATTTTGGTATTCAATGTTAGCCTTGAATAGATCAATTAACCTATGTTTCAACAGGATGGAAATGACATAGAAAATCTGTTTCTTCTGAATGTTGAACCAAGTACCATGAAGAGTTGATAATATGATCTATGCAATTGTTGCTATTGATTGCATGTCTAGTTATGAAAACCTGATGTACATGATGTTCATGTTCTTCTTCCAATGCCATTTATGTTGAAATGTTCTGAGTTTAAGCTTAGAGGGCATTAGATTGGAATGATGAGCTAAGGCAAATGTAAGGGCTTCTGAAATGAGATAATTGCGATTGATTTAAAGGGCCTACATACAAGCTTGTGAAAATGAATTGAGAATTGAACCTTGCATTCATGATTTTAAGAATGATGGTCATTAAAATGGGTTTCTTGTTTGCATTTACGTTCCTTAATTCGAGCTTGATGATTAGTTGAATTGAAGTGAAGACATTTCTGAAATTCGGCCATAGCCTATACAGCAACAACAATGGCAACAAAGCCTTTATCCCACTAAGAAGGATTGGCCATGGCCTATAATACTATAAAAGCAAAACAAGTTACATCAAGTACAAGAAGAGTGGTCGTCATCGAGAATTGCATAAAAATCGGGTGGAAGAGACATACCTTCTACCCACTCAACATTATCTGAATAACAAAAGGAAGCTACGAAGTCATCCGCTCTATTAGTAACTCTATAAACATGTGTAATTCTATAAACCTTAAGGCGCAAGAAATAACAGAAAGATCAGTAAAAAGACTATCATAGGTATCTCTTTTAGCTTCCTTGAGGATGTCTGCAATCACCAGGGATGAGTCTCCCTCCAACCAAATTCCATTGGCTCTACCCACCCAATCTCGAGCAACTCTTAATGCCTCCAATGCTACTGCCACCTTTGCCAAGTAAACAACATGAGTGTACAGTCTGATCCCAATATCACTGACGAAGGTGTCGTGGTGATCTTTGATCACCCCACTCGTGCTTGCTTAGCCATTCAGCTTTATGGAACCGTCAAAGTTAACCTTGATCCAATTTCGGGAGGGGGATTCGGATAAGGAGGGGTTACCATAGTCGTATAAGCTATAAGGATAGCAACCACATTTAGTGGTGGTTTCTAGCCACCCCAAGTGAGGTGATAACCTCCAAGTGCGACTTACCACGACTTACCATGGTCACATGGTGAGGATCTTTTTGATTTATATTGGATACAGAACCCTACCATGCCTAATAAACACCTCCACACCAAGATGTTTATGGTTAGATACAAATGTGTGACTGTATGCAATCATTTTATCAAGCTTGTTGGGTTATTGCCTATTGAGTCTAGGGTTGGAAGACTCATGCCTATTTTGACATAGGTACTGCACAAGAAGATACTCACGGGAAAAGGAAGGTAGGCACAAGGGAGGGAAGCTAGTCTTCTTGCCGTTGACCTCTATTTGGGTTTTGTTTCAGCTCAAGATGTTTTGTGATCTCAAAGAAACTCAAGTTTTGTATAATGCAGACTTTTGAAATGAACTCTGATTTATGTTTCCTTTTGATCGTACTATAGAGTTATATTTTCAAGTGTTGTTCAAAGTAGAATTGAGTTAGATCTCACTATGTCCAGGCTGTTCTGAAATCCTACTTGAAATTTTATATAAAGAAATGATTTCAAGTCTAGTATAAGTGTTGCTTTGAAACCATATGTTTTATGAAACTTTTTTTACTGTATGAAACTTTGAAACCATATGTTTTGATTTAAGTCCCATACCCTTATTACATGCTCTCGTGAATATTCACATGCATATTTGATTTTGTGACTTTGAATTTCAACTTTTATGTTTAGCTATTTTGAAACCTATATAGCTATACTAGTATCGGACTTTTCCTCTCCCATTGTATACCATCTCTGATCCCATCCATCCCCTCATCATTATTTTGCTGCGGGGAGTAGAGACTCTTGGCAGGCTTTTAGGATGACAGGGCAGATTTTTGATAGGATTCTTAGTGGAAGAGCACGGGAATGAAAGTCTTACATCGAATGAGGGTGGGGGCATTCCTAAGCAAGATAGGTAATAACGTGGCATTATGATGCAGAGGTGCCTTTTGGGAGCAAAATCATGAGGCTCTAGTATCATCCTACAGTTTAGCATGCTTAAACAAGAAAGAACCATGATGAGTAACTTTTTGAAAAATCTTCATGCTACACCAATCCCAAGCGAAATAGATAATACGTCAACATTTAGATCAAGAGTCATCACATATGATATTAGAGTTGACCTCCCGCAGTATGATATAGTTCGAAAATGAATCGAAAGGCAGTTGGTGGCCCTACAATACCCGAGACCAAATAAGGCAGGAAGTGGCATGGGGTAGAGCTTGGAGCAGGCTGTTAGGTAGAGGGATACAAAAATAAAAGTCTCATATCAAAAAAGAAGGAAAATTATTGACCTATATAAGTAATAACGTGACTTTAAGATGATGAGGCACCTTTTAGAAGGAAAAATCATAAGGCTCAATATGAAAACTCTGCAGTTAAGCATGCTTAAAAAGCACTAGGATAAGTGACATCCTAGAAAGTCCTTACGCTGCACCAATTCCCCATTCAAAGAGAACAATACCTCAACATTTGAGTCATGGGTCATCATATAAGGGTATTAGAGCCAATCTTTCGCGATATGATGTGATTTGAGGATGAACTAAGTGAAAGCTAGTGGGCCAGTAATGCCCGAGACTAAAGAGGATGTACCGGGAGGAAGCAAGCTTCTAGAATGGCCAGGGGCAGGGTTCCCAATAGGTTTCTAGGTGAATAGATACAAAAATGAATGTCTCACATTGAAAAGAGAGGGAAGTTCCTAAGCTATATAAACAATAACATGTCCTTAAGATGTTAAGCACCTTTTAGGAGAAAAACCATGAAAATCAATATGAGAATTCTGCAATTAAGCGTGCTTGGAAAAGAAAAGTACTAGGATATGTAACTTCTTGAGAAATTCTCATGTTGCATCAGTTCTCAAACCAAACTTAACAATACCTCAACATCTAATACCACCTTGTCACACCAACCCCGGTCCCTGTAACAGAATATTGATGAAGGGATGTGATCAGAGATGGTATGGTCGCAACGGTAGGAAAGGAAAAGTCAGATGCTACTAAGTATAGCTATGTAGTTTTCAAAGTAGCTAAACATGAGTAACAATTTTATCGGATGCTACTAAGTGACTAAAAAAACTAAAGGTTCATTAAACACCATACTCGCCAGCTCTTTCGAAGAACAGGTGGATGTCGACTTCACATCCTTCACAATAAGCAAGGAAAGCCTGTTATTAGAGGAAAAAGGGCAGCCAGAATCAATTATTCCAGCAAAGACAGTACATATTGTTGCGAGAAAATCAATAACAATCAGATAACAGAGAAGAATCACTATGCTATAGTACTATAAGAAGATTAAAATTTGCAAACAACAGGCTTAGATCCTTGACAACATTCTACATTATTTTCAACTTTTTGAAACCATCTAATCTATTTCTTGTTCTTCAACATGTGGATCAGGATAAGACCCTTTTTTAATAATTAAAGTAATAGTTATGTCAAATTTGAAATATCTCAATATTGTAATAGGAGGTCTGTTTGGCAGCCATAGAATAACTTCATGCCACTGTAGCTACAATCACTCGCACCAACACAATTTTAAATAATAAGCAATTATTTCATTTCACATCTTATACACACTCAAATATCATCTTATACAAGCTCAAATAGAAAATAAATTTGCTATTACATCCTATACATATTTTAATACAACCATCAATCTTATTTTATATTTTACACAAAATCCAAAATAACAAACGAGCATTATTTCACATCTAACACATTACTCATATATGACACAATTTGCCAGAATTTAGTCATTTTCCCAAATAGATCCTAAATATTTATCCATTTCTAGTATTAATCTTTATTCATATTCATCCTTTAATTATGTTCGTCTTTATCCTTTTAATTATTCAATCACCTTTTGTTATAAATATTTGTCCTTAACTTTTGATATTATAAATATTTATCCTTTCAGTCCTAGAATATTGCAATCAGTAACTTTGATGAATAACAACAATTTCTCCTTCTTCTTTACTTCAAACTCTTTGTCATATACATTCCACATTATATACTCTTTAAATGATTGCCGATATTGTGCCATTTTAAAATAAATATTAAAGAAAATAGGGACATTTACAACCCACCTATAGATTATTTCCCGGATTGCCTATGTTACTCTCAATACTTCATATTACTGTTTAGAACCACCTATACATATTTGTTATTACATCCTATACATATTTTAATACAACCATCAACCTTATTTTATATTTTACACAAAGTCCAAAATAACAAACGAGCATTATTTCGCATCCAACACATTACTCATATATGACACAATTTGCCAGAATTTAGTCATTTCCCCGAATAGATCCTAAATATTTATCCATTTCTAGTATTAATCTTTATTCATATTTATCCTTTAATTATGTTCGTGACAAATTAAAGTTACAACTTCAGATGGAGATCAAAAATTTTCTTTAGCTTGATTAACATATAGTTTTTAATCTATAAGTGGTGGGGACATGACGACATCGATTTATTCTAGGCGAGTTCCACACCCAACGTCCGAGATCTCAGCACGTGGCGTCAATCTGGATGGAAGATTAATATCTGCAGATTTGATAAAAGGCACGATTGGTGGCTGATTAATGAATTGAAAATCCCCATTTAAATCAATTTATTGATTTGAATGAGAATATTCCAATTTTTGGGCTGATTTCATTTATTTCTTCTTTTTGACATTCACATTTAGCATAATTGTAATCTTTTTTATTCCCGCATTTATTTCAGCATTTATTTTCGCATGTAATAGGCCTATATAAAGGCATGGACTAGTGTTATTTGTTCTTAATCTTGGAATGAAATCATTGTGAGTTTAATTATTGTGTTATATCCCGGAGAAGGAAAAGGTTGAGGCCTTGGGTGAAAATCCCTAAATACCTTAAGAAACTTAAGGTATTTTCCCAACTTTTCTTGCATTCTTTCTTTTAATTCACAATATCAGCTCAACAATTTCCAGGCCTACTTTGTAGTTTTTCAAGCCCAGAGATTCAGTTTCCCTTCATCTGTCAGTTCGTCGGTCTTGCGCCATTCGGCGGAGATGCGCCATTCTGCGATCTCCGCCTACGTTTGCCTGTAGGTTCCGCTCGCGCCACCATCGCCTCCGGCAACTCTCCGGCCATCGACGAGGGCAACAACCCCACCTGTGGGCTCCGCTCACGCCGCCACCAACTCCCGCAACCTTCCGAAACATCGGGCACGACGTGTGGCCTTTTGCAAACCTCGTGCACGACCAGTTACTGCTCGCACTCCAGTACGCAGTCGTCGTCCGAGACCTCGGATTTCGACTCCGTCGGTTCGACTTCTTCAACATCGTTCATGACGTTTGCTTCTGAAATATCGTGCACGACCATTCACTGCTCGTGCTCAAGCATAGCCATCGTTCAAGATTCCGAACATCAATCTCGCTGTTTTGGCCATCTACTGAACATCGTGCACGATGTTTAACAGCAACATCATGTACGACTAGTCATTGCTCGTGCTCCAGCACGCAGCAGCCCAAAACCTCGAACGTCGATCCCGTAGGTCCAGCCGCCAACAATATCGTTCCCGATGTATCTGCAGTTTAGCCTTGAGGTCCGAAATCTTCGATCGAGGTAAATCCGAACATTAACCGAATACTCTGAAACTCCTGTGAGATCTTGTTGTGGTATCTGTTATTGGGACTGTTTGATTTGCTCACTCGTGCGACCTGAACATTACTGTGTGATTAAAATTGCTATTGGGTAATATTATATTGTGAGGATGCCTATATTACCGCATACCCTGGCTCTGATTTGTTGAGATATAAGTTACCTAAAATTATTTGGTAAATTTACTAAATATCATTTGAACTTATTTCTAGATATTTAAAATTGAATCGCTTCATGGATTTATAGTTTCTTGATTATTACATACTTATCATTAGAGAAATTTCTGAATTAATTTATGCTCATCCGCTAGAATTATCTACTGATCTCTATTTTTGGATTGCATCTTACATATTGTCCCGCATCAATAAGCCCCATTTTAGGGGGCGTTTGGTTCAATATTATCTTGATGTTATGTTATTCTATTTAGAGAAGTCAATTGTTTGGTTTAATGACATTTACAAATAATCTTCTATTTGATTATAAAATTATTAGTTAAAAGATGACATCTAAATTACATAACATAACACCAAAATAACAACAAATCAAACGCCCCCTTAGTTGTAATATTTTGGATGCATCTACAAATAGATCAGTTTTATTTGTATTAGGAACAAAATCACCTTCAGTTCCTTGACTCCAAAAGTAACATCTACGGGATCTCCCACATGTTGATATTGCAAAAACTCCTCAGCGGGATCAATCCAAAGCTGTGTGTGCAGTGTAGCATCACTATTATCTAATCGACAACAGAAAATAAAAATCAAACAAAATGAAGAAATCTTTCAAAAAAAATACGGAAACACGCAGCATTAATCAGGAAATCACCAAAGTAACAACCTTTCGCAGGATCAATATAACTTCGGAGCTCTACAGCTTTTCCCCCAATCTCTCCATCGTTGTCGCACGACAACGTGGACGGTTCCGTCGCGATGATGGTGATTTCCTGCAGCGATGACTGAAAATTTGCTAGTAGCCTTGTGAGATCCCTCGGCCTGACCACGAAGCTGCTCGGGAATCTACGCTTATCAATGGAGAGGTGCTGGATCTCGGGCTCCACGTTGCAGGAAATCCAGTAAGTCTTCCTTACGCCTGGCAGAACAGCTATGGCTCTGATAATGGGTAAAATGAACGGAGGGGAAAGAGAGAGAAGGAAACGGGTGCACACCGCTTTGGCAATGGAGCGTCCATTGAAGCTTGTCATCGTGAGGAGAGGGGAGACGAACACAAAGGAGAGCGATAGAGGACACCGGCGTGCGGAAAATCGAGCAGACCGATTTTACGAGCAAGCTGCAACGAACTTCCGGCGATGTGGATGAGAGGATGGTGTAGGAATCGAAGAAGTCGGGCTTGAATGTGATCGATTGGTAGGCGGAGCGGGAGGAGTTCAGGGTGTGGAAGACCAGCTGCTACATTAGAGAGATGTTAGAGAACCAGAGAAAGAGAGAGAGAGACAGGTGGGAGGGGGAACCTGGGAGGAAGAAGCTTGGAGGACGAGCTCGGAGCCGATGCGAGCCAGGCAGGTAACGGAACGATGAAGGGCTTTCAGAGAGTTCCCGCTCAGCGAGAGCTCCATGGCGGAACTTCCAGACCTGAAGAAATGCTAGCGTGTATGTTTATTTGGAAATTTTTTGTAGATTCTAATATTTTTAGTTGTTGCACTTTTAATAATTTTTTTTTTTTTTTACAATTATTAACCTAATGACCTTCTCTTCTGTATTTAAAATATTTACATAATTTTTTTTTAAATCTTATTTTTTTTTTAAATATTTTTTATATTTATACTTTTTTGTGATATAATTATAAAAATAAATATATTAAATCAATACTTACTTATTATTATACATAAAATATATCACACGTTCACTATACAATAAAAGATAATTATTATTTTGATAAAATAAAATTAATTATTGTATTTTAATATATAAAAAATATTATTTAATATAAAATATAGTTAAATTATAATATTAAAATTTATATATAATGTAATATATCAAGTTAAAATTAATCTTGCTAAACAAATAGGCTCAAATAATATAAATTTTTTTGAATATTTTATATGTAATACACACCAAAATTTCTATAATATGTATATAAATATTTTTTTTACTAACAAATATGAGATGAATTTGTATATCAAAAAGGAACTAACAAAAAGTAAATGATATGACTTAAAAGAATTAAATATTTTATGTTTAAATTATAGAAATCTAATTTTGAATATTGACTTATAATCAGATTAAGAGAGTATTTGATTCAATATTATCTTGAAGTCATGTTATATTATTCAGAGAAAGTAATTATTTAATTTAATAATATTTATAAATAATTTTTTATTAGATTATAAAATTATTAATTAAAAGATGATATTTAAATGTTATAATATTTATATTATATAATATAATACTAAGATAATAACGAAACAAAAGGCTCTCTAAATTATTAGTGATATTTGCGGGTCGGGTCTTGGGTATCCGACCCGTTTATCGGGGGTTAGATCCAACGGTCAATATCACTCAAGGCCTTACCCTAGATCTATATATTCGCTTCCACGAGCTCTTCGCTTCCCTGGCATTTTAGGAGGAAGCGGCGCGGCGAACCTTTCAGGAGTCAGGAGGAGGCTCAGGCTCGAGGAAATGGTTCTATTATTCTCTTTCTCTATTGCTGATTCTTCCATGCTTCATTTCTTTTCAGTGTTCTAGGTTTGGGGATATCAAAGAGATATCTTTTCTGCGGGATGTACAGATGTTTGGATTTTAGGGTTCTTTGTCGTTACATTACTGGTTGTCGGGATCAGTATATTGTTTCTCGCCGTATGAATTCGATTAACGTTATCACGTAGCTTTTAGTGTTTGGTCTCCTGATTTTGCTTCAGCATTCTAATTGGTTTTGTTTGGTATTGTTGCGTTCTCTAGTAAATCAAATTATCGTACCTTTTTAGTGTTTTGTTACTTCACAAGTCAATCAAATTATCGTACCTTTTGAGTGTTTTGTTACTTCACAAGCCAGTGCAAATTTGGACGATGTTTATTTTATGTTGTTGAAAGTGAAAATTTTTGACAAATCTCAATGGAATTCTTTTTAGTGTGTAATCATGCCAGAATTAGTTTTATGTGAATTTAGCTTGAATGGAACAGTCTTTTTTTTACTAGGATGCCTCTCTTGACATGGGATTTTGTCTTACTAAAAGGTCATTGACTCAATAGCTTAGTGAGCCTTCTCTCGAAGTGCCTCGAAGTGCATGTAGGGACGGTAACAGGGCAGGCTTGGGTCTGGTTTAATAAAACTCATACCCACCCTGATTTCTTTTAAACATTACCCATATCTGTTTCTTCCTTGCCCCACCTTGTTTCTTCTAAAAATCATATTCACCACACCCAGCCCAGCCTCGCCTCGCCTCATTCCACTTGAAATACATTATTAATGATTTATTTTAAACAAAAATAAAGAGATAATAATCATAACACCTACTTAAATTTTTTTTCATTTAAGATTATGTAATAGTGTATAATTACTAGTAGGTTATAGGTTAGAACGGGTATGATTTACTCATACCCATACCTATCCCATTTTGTGGTGGGTTGGGGTGAGTTAAGCGGGTATGGGTATAATTTGCCACCCCTGAGTGCATGGGTTATCTTGTGAGATTTAAAGAGAAGAAAGAGAACGTGAAAAGATGAACATTGAGACTTTTATGTGGTAAACTTTGCCGACAAGGAAAAAGCCATAGCGTTTGTAGGAGGTTTGAAAAATCTTTACTAAGTAAAGAAAGAGTACAAAATTGTTGAATACAAGGTGAGTTGAGGATCAAACTATCTGATCTTAGATTGGCCTCTTGTTGGGAGGTATATACATGTATCTATAGACTCTTAACTATTACTATCTACTCCAAGATTAAATTATCAAATCTAAGATTTGCTTCTTGTTGAGACGGGTATACATGTATTTATAGACTCTTAACTATCACTATCATGACTAGTAGCGGCTAGATGTTCAATTATGGAATCACTAGAATCTTCTCTATTTTGCTTTCATCGTTTTATTTATGGACTCTTAACTATCACTATCATCCTTTAACCATCACTCTCATGTTTGTTGTTTCTCTGACAATGAGTTGGAAGTGGTCAACATTTTTTGTGATGTAGCTATGGCCCCAAAGCCTAGAGAAGAGGTTTCCCTGAGCACTATTTCCCCTATTTGGTTGTAAAGGAATGAAGATAACAAGAAAAGGAAAAGGCTTGTCATGTTCTTCGGATGATAAGCCCATGGTGCTTTAACAAACCGCGAACTAAAAATGAGTTCCCTTTTCATCTAGACATACTCATAAAAATTTCTTGGTAAGAAGGTAGCAAACCAGTCTTGCTCATCTTCATTAAAAGTCATCATGAAGAAATGATATATATTGTCATCAATGAGGTGTATGGGATCATGATCTTGAATACACAAGCATATCACTCGGGATTAGCATCACCCTTGTATTCCAAGAAGAATTGGATTTTTAAAGCCATCCATTAATCACTACACATGGATTTTTAGAGCCATCCGTTAATCATTTTGTATTATTGATTCAAGGTATTTAAATTGCTGTTTTCTCGATATCAGTTGTCACATCCCCAATACAAGTGTTTTGATTGTAACTAAAGTTGCATTCCGTGTATTCGTTTTTAGAACTACTAAGATGAAAGCTTTGGACTCCTCCAAAGTATCTTTTCATAGTTCGAGTTTTGCCTTAGTTCGGTTTCTATTTTTATCAGGAAGAAGAATATCATCTGTGAAAAGTGTACACTAAGGCACTTTCTCTTGAATGAGTTAGGATTTCTATAACCAATGCAATAGAATATGAATTTAAGTTGAGCCCTAATGTAATTTAACTATAATAGAAAAATGCTTTGTCAAACTCTCTTGTACTCAAACAAGTAACAATCCTCTTATATATGTCTTTAATAGCTTAAATGTAAGCTCTTTTTTAAAATTTTGAAAATACTTCTTTTATAATTTTATTATAATTTTTTTAAAATTAATAAAAATTAAATATAGATTTTTTCTCTGTTTGAACTTGTCCAACAAATAAATAGTTTTATAATAGACCTACCTAGCAAAACACTGAATTGATTTGTAATATCTAAGTATTACGGCGTAATTCATGCTTGATCACTCTCTTAAAGTTTTAAACTTTGGCTCATTAAATTCTTTTATAATTACACAATCTTGTACATTGCTATTTTTTGTAAATAGGTACTAAGGTACTCTTTTCTCATCATTTGACATCCTTTTAACTTTTAAAATCATATTAAATAGTTTAGTAGCTAAGAAACTCTTTCATCCCCATGCATTTCTAAATATCTATTGGAATGTCATTTGGTTTTAATTTTTTTCTAAAGTGCATTTTCTTTAAAGTCTCCCAAATTTAAGTTTTACTGATATGTTAGATGTTAGAGCAATTTCTCTTTTCTATTTGGATGCTAACTTCACTTTAATCAATTGAGTTGTCACAATCTTCATTGAAAAGCTTATGAAAATAACTTATTCATCTACATTGAATGTTATCTTTCTTGAAAGTATTTTCTAATTTTCATTCATAATACATTTTACTTAAGTTCAATTTTGAGCTTTTCTCTCTCTTAACTTAGCAGACATGTATTTTTGTTGTTATTTTTTATATCCAACCTCTTATATAGGCTTTCAGAAGTTACATTCTTCTCATTATATATTGCTTTCTTGAACCCTTGTCGGGCCACAATATATTTTTCTCAATCCTCTTTATTTCTACATTTAAACTAATCTTGTGCATTGCTTAACTATCAAATGATTTTTTTGTATGTTTACTTTCTCTATTGATCTTCCTATTTTAGGCATTTTATTGGTATATTGTTGCCTTATTTTTTGTATTGTTGCTTTGTTCTTATTTCTTGTCAGTTTATTTTTTTTGGTCATCTTATCAAGTTTATTTTACATGATTTGAAGCTATTGACATCTTTCTATTATATGCATCTACTCTATCGTAGGCAAGAGGCTTGAAAAAACATTTGAAGAGACTCAATGCTCCTAAACACTGGATGCTTGACAAGCTTGGCGGTGCCTTTGTATGGGAGAAAACAAGTCTTTTTGCATTTTTCAAACATAATTATTCCTGCTTTTGTTTTTATTTCAATGTCTTCACTTTGGTAGGCCCCAAAACCATCTTCTGGTCCCCATAAAGCCAGGGAGTGCCTTCCCCTGATTCTTATTTTGAGGAACAGGCTAAAGTATGCTCTTACTTACCGTGAAGTCATTGCTATTTTGATGCAACGGCATGTGATGGTGGACGGCAAGGTCAGGACAGACAAGACATACCCTGCTGGGTTTATGGGTAATTAGTAGTATCTCCTATTTGCTCCCAAACTTCAGAATTTTAAAAGCATTTTTTTAATTCCTCTCATATATCTTCTCTTACAAACTGAACTCCTGTAGCATTTTAATTTTTTTACGCATGCAACTAATCTTCATACAACACTTTTGTTTTGTCGTTATTTGTTTGATCATTATTATATCCCTGAAGCATTTCTTATGTTTTAAGCTACATTGGTTTAATGATAGCATTTTATTTGCACACATGCCACATTAATTTTGCTATATTACACCACACACCATCTTCACAAAATAATAATCATGACAGTATAAAGTTTGTGAAGAGGGTGTTAATACATCAAGATTTATATTGCATATAGGTAAATCCCTTCAATTTTCATGTGCTTTAGTTGCTTCATCTTAAATGTTCTCCTTTACCCTCAGATGTGGTACAAATCCCAAAAACTAATGAAAACTTCCGGCTTCTTTATGACACAAAGGGGCGCTTCAGGCTGCATACTATCAGGGATGAGGAGGCCAAGGTTTGTTGATCTTACACTCTAAAGTTTTTCAACTGTTAAGTTTCCTGGTGAGATGTTATTTTGAAATGTGTAATTTTTTATTTCTGTGGCATTTGGCACAAATAATATGTTGGCATTAGCTGAAAATATGGGATGTTGTTATGGGCTTATTGGCTAATTTTATGAAAACTGGCGTGGTTGAGTATTTTATTTTCTTTTTCTTGAAAGAATAGTTATTTGATATCACAAAGTTTGTTGAAAGTGCTTTAGGAAGACCGGGATGTACCTCTCCGTTTGTGCGGTGACGAAAAATAAGCTAACTGTAAAACCATGATAAAACCATAATAATTTCCCAGATCATTATCACTTTCTTTGAGCAACACTTGGCATAGTCCTTGGCCTTTCCAGAATATGTTCACTTCGAGAATTTCCAAATAATGCTTTTTGTCGTCCCTCATGCCCCAAACTACCTTTCTCCTTTTAGTCTTAAATGAATCGTGAAATTTTCTGATTTCCACTGTATTGATGGATACGTTGCCAAAAATCAACAATTTAACTTGTCATTTTTCTCTCTCTTCTAACTGCTGCTTCATGCATAAATGTGACATAATTAACTTGTGTTCTAGAAACTTCTTGAACTATTACTATACTAGCAACCCTTGGAATGCTGGACTTGAGAAGAGATTAGTTCTGCTTGACTGCATGCATCATCCTACATTGACTTCAAGCCTATCAATCTCTTCATTTTTAATTTTTATTTTTTGTGATAATCCTTACTTTGCTATGCATCACTTGCCTATGTTACTTCAAGCTGCCTTCCGAGTGAGATCGGTCCATTTCATTAAGAGCAAATGGTATACTCTTTGTAGACAGGCCATGTATCTTCCCTCTTTCCTCCGGAGGGACTTAAAATTATTTGAAGACTAATCAGTGCATCGATGTATATTCCTGATGCTATTTTGATCTGCTATTATTGCGAGTGAACTTATTTTAAGCTTAATTCTGTTAGCTTACTTTTGGGCTTAAAATGAAAAAAGTCGTGTACTGACAGTGAGATTATAATTATCATAAACTGTATGTTGTTTGGCTGTCTGTGAGATTGAGATTAAATTTGGTTCAAGTCCATTTCACTGCCTTAAAAAGATACTTTTTTTGCTATGAGCCATGATTGAGTTGAACTCGTTAGTCTAGTACTGTTTGGGATTATGGCAGGGATCATAGGATTTTGTTTGGTTGCGTTATGATTAAATTTAAGAATAAAGGGATTATAATACTCTCACCTCGACACAAACACGATTATTATTTGCTATGTATGATATTCTTCATATGCTGATATATTTATGCTGAATCAGTTCAAGCTCTGCAAGGTTCGGTCAGTGCAGTTTGGCAGTAAAGGAATTCCATATCTGAACACTTATGATGGACGAACCATCCGATACCCGGACCCTCTCATCAAGGCAAATGACACAATAAAGCTTGATCTTGAGGCAAACAAGATCGTTGACTTCATAAAGTTTGATGTCGGCAGCGTCGTGATGGTCACCGGTGGGCGAAACAGGGGTCGGGTCGGAGTGATCAAGAATAGGGAGAAACATAAGGGTACCTTTGAGACCGTCCACATTCAGGATGCTGCTGGGCATGAGTTTGCAACCAGGCTCGGTAATGTTTTCATCATCGGAAAGGGCACTAAGCCATGGGTTACCCTTCCGAAGGGTAAGGGAATCAAGCTCTCTATCATCGAGGAGGCCAGGAAACGGGCCGCTGCTGCCGCTGCTGCTGCCGCCGCCGCCACCGCTTGATCGGAGAGTAATATCTATGCGATTGCTACCACTTTCATGTTTAGGCAACTATTACTGTTTACACCATTAGGTGGGGATGCTACTTAGAACAGAGCTTATATTGAGTTAAGAGTTTTTGAGTGATTGAACATATTAAGAATTCTCTCACTAGTGATTTAAACCATTCTCTACTCTGGTCTGTTGATTTTTTTGTTTGCAGTTTTTGAAATTGTCAACATAATGGTTGCTGTTGGCTGACAAAATAAAATGGTTTGATTGCCTTTGCTTTCATGTTTGTAGCACTTAGCTTTGTATATCATAGATTGCAGGTGATTGTTAGAGAGTGCTGCCATTGAATTCATTCATGTAAGTTTCATTTCGAGTTATTTTTTGTTTTTAAGTTGAAGAAAAAATACAGTTGAGATTTGATTCCTATCTTGCTTTCTCTTTGCTTTGTTTCAATTATCAAATTTATGAATGCTTTTTAGGGTTCATAATGGTCTCATTTCTAGCACCATCAATCATGCTTGTTGCAATTTACTTTATAATCTTAGTTCATCCTTAAATTTTTTTTATTTATTTATTCAACTTTTCTGCATTATTATTTTTATAAATCTCTAAACAACACTTTATTGATATTTTATATTTATTTTATATCATTTTAAAATTAAGTATTAAAAATTAAATTTATTTTATATTTTATGTAAATTTTAACAAAAATAATATGTTAACTTAAAATTAATTTTATTTTATATCTTAATATTAAAACATACATTTATTTTGATTCAATAATATATTTAAGTTAAATTTATATTAAAACAAAATCTAATGATATATACTAAATATCTCATGCCATCTAACTATATTGTGATTAGTTAGAAAGCAATCGAATAAAATTTATAATATTTAAAATTTAAAATTTTTTAAAATTCAATTGCTGTTGAAATTTGTTTTTATTTTTTTAAATTATATTATTCATAATATTATTTTTAATAATATCAAAAATATTTGAGAATATAAAAATATAATTAATATTAAAAATATTTAAAAATATATTTTTAAAATTTGTATTAATAAGATATATAAATTATTATGATTTACAAATAAACTACACCATGACACAATATATATGAATACGTGTATATAAATATTATAAAAAATTATTGTATTCTGACGTATTTATATTCTATATTCTAAATTTATCGTATTTATATCTGTATTATATCATATTTATATTATTGTATCGTACTCATGCTCCTAATAGGGAGGTCATGATGGCACAGGACCTTCTCATAAGCTCATTCATTCTACCTAATTTTTTTATAAAAGTTGATCATTCTACCTCCTACTGATAAAAAGGATTGGATTAGGGGGGAGTTCATACGAGGGGGAGCAGAATGTCGAGTTGAGAGTTTGCTTATTATATGCTATGGAAGCCTACTATTATGTTGCTGGTTATGTTGTTCGTTTGAACAATCTCTTATGTCGTGATTGGAACTTAAAAAATCTTTTGACGATGCATGTAAAAACTAGGGGAGCACACCGTGTGAGGCACCACTTTCGGATTTGTATTTCTTATGAACTACGTCTAATGGGCATATTGCGTGAATAATTCTTATTACATAACACCTCAACGTGATTTTATTAAATGTAGGCACATGTTGAGGGTGGTGGAGGATAAAGTCCTTTTCGATATCATCAAAAAGCAAAGATTATTAGCCCAAAATCTAAATGGACCTACATTGTTCGACGATAACAAACTCAACAATGCTGCCAACTAAGATTTGTGCATTCTAGTGATCTTGCTAGAGAGATACAACAATATGGATGAAGATCAAGCTTGTAAGCGATCGAGATTCCAGGGAAATAATTTGACCATGCAACCGGGTAGGACATAATTGCTCCGGTTGAGTTACTATATTAATGACGACTTTATTTACAATGACTAAAATACGGAGAAGAAAATGTAATATGAATACTCGGATTTGGAGGTCAATCCTAGGTAACAAATAAAATGCTCTAAAAGCATCACATTCATAAGCACGAGTCAAGACTCATAGCGTGCAACATAGAGAGATCAACGACGTCTAAACACAAATCCTAACATCCTCACATGCAAAAATTCGGATTCGTGAGAAACTACGTCAAACTCCGCATATCTAGCAAACAATTCAAGAGTCCAGAGAAATACGAGAATACAGGAATCAAACAGACAAGTTCCACTGCTGCAAATTAGAAATTAAACACGGGAACAACAACATCCACAGTACAGAGAAAGAGCACCGCACCTCTGCCGTCTTCAGAGCCTCGGCCACCTTCCTTGCCCTCGGAATCTCCCCTGGCTCACTAGCCAATTTAGCTCTCTCAACCTCAACAAGCTCGAAGTGGAGCATCACCTGCATAATTCAAATCATCATCAACTCTACATCCCTCTAGCTTATTAATAGGCATCTCCATTGTGAAATCCATGGCCCAACATCCACTACTGATCAAGAGATTAATAGATAGTCCGTTGATGGAGTCAAAGTGGCTGATGCTCCTAGTAAGAAACTAATTGATGGGTTGGTCTGATCAGGTTTCATCAGAGGTACCATTAAGCTTTTTGCCTGATCTTGAATAACTCGGTTTTCTGTCTAGACTTTCAATTTTCTTACCTACACGGTCTGACGGTGGACAAGCCCTCCGGCCCAAGGTCCTGTTTAGCTGCAAACTGCACTTAGGGGTGAAAATTTTTGACCCGACTCATGAACGCAAGCTGACATAACCGGGAATGGATCAAGCATGTATAAGTATGGGTCATAAACAGGTCAACCTAAATGTAACTCGTCTAAGTGAACTAGATTACAGGTTGATGTGTCAATCCCAATTATAACCCTATAATGACTACATATTTAATATTAATTTTAATATTAATTATTAGATGCAAATAGTTGTATCTTCAATCTTCTTAATTAAAATTTAAAGTAAACTGCATCCGGACCCTGATGTCAGAAAAACATTGCAAATTAGTCCAAACTTTCAAAAAAAACTCAATCAAGGTCCCTGAGGATGTAAAAGTGCTACGATTTTGACCCCTCTTTTAGAATCTCACCTTTTTCATTGCCTTTTGCGAATTAAAAACATTAAATTTAATCATTTTTAACTAATTTTAACTATTAAAACATTTGAAATTAAAGACTACTATACCCTTTTATTATCATATTTCTTTAAAAATTTAATGAAAATCTAAAATTTAATTTCTTCCAACTCTTGCTTTCTCCATTCTAAAATATAAAATTAAAAAAATATAAATATTTCAAAATTATATCCTAAACAATCAAAATATTAATAATTAGAAATAATCTTATAGCAAAATAGTAAAACATTAACAATTATATTTTAATTGGGATCAAATGACAGCACTTTTACAACCTCAAAGGCCTAAATCGTGATTTTTAAAAGTTAAGAAAAATTTACAACTCCCTTTCAACTTTAGGCGACCAAATTCAATTTACCTTAAAATTTATGATTATATTAAGTTAAAGTAAAAAAATATTAAATTTATCAAATTTTGATACCTAAACAATTATTTAATAAGCTCATAGATCAGATCGGGTAACCAGTTTATTAAATGGGCCAGGTACGAGCCTAGATGTATGACTACAGTGACTTGTATGATAGAACAATTCTGAAAGTATGTGAAGTTTTGAAAATTCTCTACCATGTAATATGAATAACAACAATTCATCCATAATTGATTCTAATGTTAATCAGAAGAATAAATTCCAGAAAAAATATGTTGAGCTCAATCGAATAATTGATTTAAAATGAACATCTATTTGAGCAGTTCAATTGTAATAGCTATACTTGTCAATTTTGATAATGAATGAACTCGAAATATACATATCTTTTCAGTATTAGCTTTAAAATAAGTCCTCTCGCTAATACTTAGTCAGAAAAGAAGCAATAATAGGAGTGATCTTGCGTAGGAGTTACTTCCTCGATGTCAAAGGACCTGATAGTTTGAAACATCGCGTCCGATATTTGTACTAAGATATGAGTTGACCTCCATTAAAGCGGCAAATTCTAGCGGGAAGCAAATGCACTCTGCTTAAAGAGGACCTGTATAAAGATAAAATGACAGGGACTGCCCTAATATTACGAGCTAGCTCTTCCAAGACTCTCCTGACCTTCGAGCGTATGAGGGGATTCTAATTGTATGTGTTAGAAAATCCCACCTACCCTACAGGCTTAAACTAAGTTCAGAGACCACTGATAATTAAGAGCATTAGTATGAAAAAAATAACATCAATCACACAAAAATAAAACATCAATGACGATGTTAAACATATTGAATAATGATAAGAATGACATCGATCCTGCAACAATCAATCATCGTTCACGATGTCAAAGGATAAGGAGATCAATGCAAGAAAGGAACATCATTCAGAGAGAGGTCATCGTTAACAATGTGACTCCTTGCAGTGATGCACAAGATAATTCTGAAGCTTTTCATATTAATTAAAATTTAGAATTTCATATTTACTGAATCCAAGAGTATAACAAAGAGTTCTAGAAGACCACAAAATAAGAATTCCAAAAGACCATATAATAAGAATTCCAGAAGGCCATATATAAGATAAATTTCAATATTTTCATAACATAGTAAAATTTCCAAAAAGTAGATCTGAGATTTCAAAGCATCCTTATAGAAAAGTTCAAAGCTTTATCAATAGAGAATGCTAGAGCTTCATTAATAGAATAGAAAATTCCAAAGCATCTGGCTCCATGAAATAATAAGCATTAGGTCCGGCGACCTCACGAATAATATAATATCCACCTTAGTTGACTGTTGGAGATAACTTTAGATTCAATTTTCCAGACACAGAAGTCCTCATATGAAAACTGCGTACATCATTTGAGGTGTTCGGATAATAAATTCACATCCTCTCAATACATCTTTAAGAAATGAAAAGACTCATATCTAGTAAGCACAAGATAAGCGTTAAACGATGCCCGCCGGGGAAAAACCGACCGATAGCACTTGCTTTTCGTGATTTTTGGGCAAGGATAATGAAGGGCTATATGCGAGGGAAACATCGTGACCAAGATTTCGGTGAAACGTCACGTAGGTATTGCCAGTCACCAGAGTTCGTCACTAACATCATGGTCAACGTTTGCTGATCGACCTGGAGAAGATAGCCGGAAACATTTGTCGACGAGAAAACTAGCTTATGGTGACATTTTTATAGTTTTAATCAGGGAGAGAAATAATGGATTGAGGCATCTTCGTAGATGATATATGGACCTTCTCAATTTGGCTCAAACTTTGGAACTCCAAATGTCTAATAATGAAAATCAAATCTCTTCTTTGCAAGATGATCAGCTATCTGATTTTCTTATCTAGGAATATAAGTGAGAGAAAACTGCATGAACAGAATAAAGGCAGAAGAGGAAGAAGATTGAGTTGAGCCTCCTAATGATGAAGATCTCGCCTAGGAGGCTGAGAGAAGCCAAAAGATTGAGCAAAGGGAGTTCTTGAAGGGAGAGGAACCCCCCTCTGTTCTTGTGGAGGTAGTGAAAGAACCGCCACAACCGGTGGAGGATTCTGAGCTAAGACCGTCGCATCCGGCGATGGGACTTGAACTGGATCCGCCACAACCAACAGAATTGGAGCAGGAACTGCCGCAACCGGCGGAAGAATTGGATCAGTGACAGTGTTGACTGCCTGAGTCTATTGAAGGACTGCAGCCTGCTAAGCAGTGAATCCGGTGACAAGATTAGAGAGATTTACCAGCATCTCGCAACAGTTGAAGGCAGAGGTTCTGATTTTCTTATCTAGGAATATGAGTGAGAGAAAACTGCATGAACAGAATAAAGGCAGAAGAGGAGGAAGATTGAGTTGAGCCTCCTAATGATGAAGATCTCGCCTAGGAGGCTGAGAGAAGCCAAAAGATTGAGCAAAGGGAGTTCTTGAAGGGAGAGGAACCCCCCTCTGTTCTTGTGGAGGTAGTGAAAGAACCGCCACAACCGGTGGAGGATTCTGAGCTAAGACCGTCGCATCCGGCGATGGGACTTGAACTGGATCCGGATTCTGAGCTAAGACCGTCGCATCCGGCGATGGGACTTGAACTGGATCCGCCACAACCAACAGAATTGGAGCAGGAACTGCCGCAACCGGCGGAAGAATTGGATCAGTGACAGTGTTGACTGCCTGAGTCTATTGAAGGACTGCAGCCTGCTAAGCAGTGAATCCGGTGACAAGATTAGAGAGATTTACCAGCATCTCGCAACAGTTGAAGGCAGAGGTTCTGATTTTCTTATCTAGGAATATGAGTGAGAGAAAACTGCATGAACAGAATAAAGGCAGAAGAGGAGGAAGATTGAGTTGAGCCTCCTAATGATGAAGATCTCGCCTAGGAGGCTGAGAGAAGCCAAAAGATTGAGCAAAGGGAGTTCTTGAAGGGAGAGGAACCCCCCTCTGTTCTTGTGGAGGTAGTGAAAGAACCGCCACAACCGGTGGAGGATTCTGAGCTAAGACCGTCGCATCCGGCGATGGGACTTGAACTGGATCCGCCACAACCAACAGAATTGGAGCAGGAACTGCCGCAACCGGCGGAAGAATTGGATCAGTGACAGTGTTGACTGCCTGAGTCTATTGAAGGACTGCAGCCTGCTAAGCAGTGAATCCGGTGACAAGATTGGAGAGATTTACCAGCATCTCGCAACAGTTGAAGGCAGAGGTCGATCCCTCATCTCCAGGAGCAGTAACAGAAAGCTCTCCAACGACCTGAGCGTTCTGGGCCAGAGAGTTGGTCTTGCACGCTTTGTCTACCATCTTCTCGCTCTCAATTGAAGCACCAAAAAATATTGATAGAGAGAGACGGAGTCCTGAGAATTAGTGGCGCGTAACGTTTCTAGCTTAAAACACTAACGCAGAAGAACCAAGAATCATCTAGAAAATGCACAAAGATGTGAAGTAGTTCAGGGATAGAAAGAATACAAGCTTAGTGGCCATGATAATGATGATCATAAGATTCCTCTTTGAAGCTCTATCCAGAGGTATTTATGGATGAGCTAAAGTGGTGTTCAACCGGTTTCAAGCTAGAACACTGTTAACTGTCGGTTTCCAGGAAGACCATTGATAGTGGCACGGACACGCGGATTCCGCGCAGTTGTCGGGAATCAAATGACCGGCTACTGGTAACCGAAAACCTACAACTCCCAATTAATCAGTAACACGAAGGGTTCTGCAATAGAAATTGTGAAAACAGGATGCTAATGTGGCAGTCTCCAGTAGGCTATGGAACAGCGACAGCTGTGGATGACCAACTATCGTGGCCGATATTACTGGTAGGAAGATGTGGATGATAAAATATCGTAGCCGATATTACTATTAGGAAGCTGTGTGATGCAAAGCCAGATCATCAGTGACAACGACTTCGTTATAATCTATGACCTCGAGCGTACATTATAATAATATATTTGCTTGTACATAGTTATCTTTATTTCTGCATTTTATTTGAGTTGTTCTGAGTCGTACACTATGTTTATGTCAGTGGGAATGCCCACTTTGATGTCATGTATATATAGTGGGTTAGCCTGAGTCTTATGTATGGGTCAGATCAAATTGGGTTCAAAATAGTTCATCTTGAACCAATTTGATTCAAATTGGGCAAGCTTGGGGCTTTTTATGAAGCAACTGAAATATAAGGACCTAGATGTAATTTCACCTTAATAAAATCACATCCAGCCCTAGAGATGGTTCAGGGTTCTCTTCCTTTGCAGATCTGTGACGCGCCAAGCTCGACGGGCCTCTTTCTCTGCCGGGTTGCGTTGCTCGGCCGCTCCGATTCGCCACAACGTGCCGAGCCCGAAGGTGGCCGTATCCGCTTCAGATCATGGCCGCGCCTACTTCGTCGAGCCCGACGGTGGCTGTTTTTCGCTCGGGCTCTTCTGTTTCGTCGGTCGCGACCAAGTCCAACAGATTCCACGTATTACTCGGCACGTCAGTCACGTTCTCGCGTTGGCCGGCAACTTTCGCTCCATCTTCCTCTTCTATAAAAGGAAAACTCAGAGTGAAGGATGTTGTTGATGAGATTTCTATCTGAGTTTGAGTGGAGAGCTTACTCCTTTCTCTGTGACCTGCGCAGGTGGCGCAAATTCGGATCGGGAACGCAGAGGGGCTGCAGGTTTCCCTTGGGTTTTTTCTTTCAGGTTTTTGAGTTCAGCCCTGTTTCATTTTGCGTCAAAATCAAACTTCATTTGTGCTCTGTTGAAGTTACTATTCCACTCAACTGCCATTGTTGGAGTTTTTTTTTATTGGGATTTGAATGTTCAATTAGCTCTAAGATGAAAATCAAGTTTAATTCTGGTTTCCTGCTTGAATGATCTGCTACTACGTTTAGTTAGGTTTTGCAGACTTGATTTCCATGGTATTTTCCTACTGCTGCATTCATTCTATGTCTTTAGCTTGCTAGAATAAATTCTGACAGATTGAAAATCTTTGATTCACAAAATTAAAGGCAATGAGTTTAATGCTTGGTGGTTAACCTTTATTAATTTGGTAGTTTTCTATTTTAATTTGCTTCTGTTTCTCTAAAGTTACTTGGGATGTTTTAATTTTCTTTAGAAAATCTATTAAAAGTTTAGGTGAATATGTGATTATTGCTAATTAGTATAATTTGCACAACTTAGTTTAATCTTCTCAAATTAGCAGCATAACATTGCATTTGTGTCTTTGATTTAGTTATTATGTTTATAGTATTAAACGACATTATTACCTAAGCACGTGTCCTATATTGATCGTGTGATTCGCCTAGCGACTCTCCCGCGGCATCACTGTGGATGACTAAATATCGTGATCGATATAACTGACAGGAAGCCAAACATCATTTTCGATAGTTGAATATTTCTGTAAAAACAGATAAGTATAATTAGTCATTATAGCCGATGACGCAAACATCGTGCACGACGATAAATAAAAATGATTTGAAAAGCCTTTAGATGCCACGTGTACAGCTGAAATTCAACGCTGAATCCAGGTGTAAACAGTTACGCATGTCGATGTTTAGATGTCGACCATGTTGCTTGACTTTTCTACATCAATTAAGTCTATATTATATAAAAAGAATGGGATTTTAACTTTTTTTTTTGTTTTATCTACTTGCTTAGCGAGTCAGAGACTTAAATAGAGATAGTTAAGCATCTACTTTGATTAGATCGATATATATATATCAAGTCATAGGAATAATATAATTCGTCAATTGTATACATCGAGTTAAGTGAATTACATTAAATTTAGGTTGAAATTGAATGTAACCTATTTATGTGTATTGACTCTTATTTTACCTAAATATTCTGTAACTATAGATTTAAATTTTTTTTAAAACTTAATAGTTGTTGAAAGATTTTTTTCATTTTTTTTCATAATGCAGTTTTTATTAGTATTAAGAATGTTTGAGAATATAAATGCGTTATTAAATTCAAGAAATTTCAAAAAAAAATTGAAATTCACGCCAATATAAAGTGCAAGTCATTTTTTTAGAAATTAAGTGTATAAGTCATTTTGGTTTATCCCAAGTCCCGGATGAGAAACGCGGAGGGTTGCGTTAGGCAGTCGACAGCCAGCGTAAAACTTGTCGAATCAATCATGACATGAATCCTTTAGAAAATTGCGTTAAAGCTAGGGCGTTCCCTGGAAGCGACGCGCTGTATTGCCTGAATACAGTGAAAAATGAGCAAGGGCCGCTGCATCGGCGCCCGGGTGTAGTGAAAAATGAGCAAGGGTCCCCACATCATGGACGGATGCGGGTAAAGAAGCTAGTCCATTATAGTAGAACTCAAGTCAGTAGGATTAGATTAGGAACTTGGAATATAGGCAGCCTGACGGGCAAGCTAATGGAGTTGGTAGATATTATGATTTATAGAAAGATTAATATTTTGTGCCTGCAGGAAACAAAATGGGTTGGAGAGAAAGCTAAGGAAATTGATGGCCTAGGATTTAAACTTTGGTACTCTGGTAAGAATAAAAATAAGAATGGAGTGGGTATAATTCTGGATAAGAGCTTGAAGGATCATGTAGTGAAAGTTAAGAGAAATTGTGATAGAATTATAGCTTTAAAAATTATAATCAATGAAATGATTATTAACATTGTAAGTGTGTATGCTCCCCAAGTTGGCTTAGATGCGAGCACAAAGGAAAAATTTTGGAATGATTTAGAAGAGTTAATACAAGAGATACCTCA